>VUQH01033691.1:0-22630 GCA_015106775.1 Etroplus canarensis | reverse complement strand
AGACATTCACTGCAAAAAAAAAAAAAAAAATATATATATATATATTAATCAAATTCAGCCATTGGTTTTGTTTTAACTAAATTAACTATTTGCAGGAGACCACAACCATTCCCCAAACAGCAAATAAATCTTTTTTTCTTTTGTTCACTATCGGGTTTCCATGAGTAGATTAGAGGGACCGATTACCCCAAAGTCAAATTGGCATATTTTCTGTATGAACTGTAATACTATTTATCCATTAAGATCCAATTATATTATTTTGATTTGAGTGCTCAGTTTTGAAGTGGCTTGCCTTCACTTGAGCGTGGAACCAATAGGTTTAGCTTGCCAGTGGGTGTTTAAAATGTCAAAAAAAAAACCCAAATTGAATTACAAGTGGCTTAAAAATTCACTAGTAATGTGTCTTTAAGAAGTTTGTATATTTGGGGGGGGGCAGAGTGAGGGGGGTACAATTCCTAGAAAGAAAAAAAAATCAAGATTCAAAGTCAAAGCATGAAATTCAAAAAATAGTATTTCGCTATACGGTATATGGACAGAAGTCTTGGGCCACCTACACTTTACAACTACATGAGCTTTTATGATATCCCAGTCTAAACCATAAATATTGATATGGAACTGGTTCCCACTTTACAACTATAACATTTTCTGCTCTTCTGGGAAGGTTTTCTACAAGATTTTGGAGTGTGTCTGTGGGAATTTATGGCAATTCATCCACCAGAGCGTAACATGTTTAATGGGGTTTAATTCAATAAAAAATACTTTAGATTTAGTCATCGTGTGCTGGGCTCCAGTGCGCCCACGACCCTGAATTGGATAAGTGGACAAAAATGAATGGTTGGATGGCCGGATGGATAGTTGTTGAGGTAGTGATGTCCCAAATACAGGATAAATAAAGTATTTCTTATCTTGTCTTATCTTCATTGCTGATATGTCCCCACACTGAGCAAACTGAGCAAAGTCTAAGCAAATTATGGAAGCTCCTCTTTGAACTGCATACAGTATGATTTGGTTTATGATTATTAGACTTTTTGCTGCACTATGTCTTACTAATTCTTAAAAAAACTATGTGTTAACACAGAGGGTACTTCAGAATGAAAGAACCACCACTTTAACATGATATTGTGTGTAAGTCACAAATTTAAAATAAAAATGACACATTTACTAGACAAAAACTTGGGAAATGAATGTTTCCACAAACACTATATGGAAAAAAAGTGTTGGGCCATCTACACATTGCATCTACAGGCGCTTTCCTGACATCCCATTTTAAATCCATATGCTGGTGCTTGATGAGAGGGCCTGGCTTAAAATTTCCATTATAGTTCATCCCAAAAGTGTTTGATGGTGTAGAGGTCAGAGCTCTGTGGGGGCCCATCAAGTTCTTCCATACAAACTAATCCAACCATGCCTTTATGGACCTTGCTTTGTGCAGTCAGGCATTCTCTTGGCATTTGCCCAAATACAGGGTCCAGTGGCAGCGTTCTTTACACAACTCCATCCAATGATTGCAATTGTGCTTGATGATTTAAGGCTTGCATGCAGCTGCTTGGCCATGGAAACTCATCCCATGAAGCTCTCAACACACAGTTTTTGTGGTGATGTTAATGCCAGAGGAGGTTAGGAACTCTGCAGTTTTTGAGTGAGCAGAACAATGGCAAATTTTGAACACTATGCACCTCAGAATTGAGTGGCTACCACTCTGTAACTTTAAAGGGTCTGCCAATTTGTGACAGAGTTTCTGTGGTTCCTAAATGCTTCCACTTTGCTATAATACCACTTACAGTTAATCATCACCAAATTACTTGTTCCAACGATGGCATCCTATTACAGTCCCACACTTGAATTCAGTGAGCTGTTTAGAACAACACAGTCTTTCACAAATGTTTGTAAGGCAGACTGCATCATCATTTATAATATCACTCTGTTTTAAAATAATCGACCACACAGAATCTGGGAAGAATTAATTACTTTAGATGTCTATCTAAAAGTGCAGTAAACTCATTTAATGAAGTACCTCCATTTACATTTCCTAGTATTGAAGGCCCCTACGTTTTGGTAATACTGCATAAATGCAAGTGGCACCTTCTGGCTGCTCCCTTGCATTCTTGACAAGATATTGTAACTGTTTTCACACACAGAAAAAGTGAATGGCTCAAAGATTGATCATCTTAAATAACTGAAAGAACTTCTGGATAAGAAGGAGCAGTTGGTTTTTGAATCCTCCCCCCTGCCATTGTTTGTATATTCCAGCTGTGCATATACAAACCAGTAAAATAAATAAAGAAAATACAGATAATACAATAAAAGCAATGGGTCTCTGATACCTGGCACCATAAAAGAATGCTTTTCATCCCTACATTTGAGTTTCAGAGACTTGGAGAATCAATATCAAGAATCACAGAAGCTGTTCTGCAGGCATGTTTTGCCCAAACAACTTACTAACACATGTTTTCCTTTAATTTGTCCGTATGATGCTTCTCTAGTTCTGGTCTTAAATCAACCATATGAAAGAATGCTTTATCTTTTTCTAAATTACATTTATTTACAGTTATCACTTATATCGTTGTTAAGGTCTCTAGGAGTATTGAGAGGCTGATTAAAAGAAGTTAAAAATCCTTTTAGATGTCCTTAATTGTAAATGATGAATTGATAATGCAACTTAGTGTTATTACTTTGTTGAATCAAGTGCATAAAAAATTGAATACAACACTATGAGTTAGACCATAAAATCTCAGAACATGGCTAAGAGTCACATCTCATTAAAATAAAAACTACTAACAAGTCGACAAATTAGATGCAAATAGTGTTTCCCTCCCTCACATCACCTCAATGAATAAAACATATGGTCAACACTACAGTCAGAGATGTTATAATGTTCAGCTGATTTTTAATGCAAATATCTAATCAACCAGTCAAAGCTTAAAGCATCTAGGTGTGTAGACATGGTCTACATGACCTGCTGAAGTTTAAATAGCGCATCAGAATGGGGAAGAAAGGTGATTTAAGTGACTTTGAACGGGGCGTGGTTGTTGGTGCCAGATGGGCTAGTTTTTGTATTTCAGAAACTTTTAATCTGCTGTAATTTCACAAGTATCTCTGGGGTTTGGAGAGAATGTCCAAAAAAGAAAAAATATCTAGTGAGTGGCAGTTCTGTCTTGTCAATGCCAAAGGTCAGAGGAGAATGGACAGACTGCTTCGAGCTGATAGGATGGCAAGAGTAACTCAAATGATCCCTTGTTACAACCAAGGTATGCAGAATAGCATCTCTGAATGTACAGCATCAAACTTTGAAGGGCTACAGCACCAGAAGACTACAGTGGGTGCCATTCCTGTCAGCTGAGAACAGAAAACTGAGTCTGCATGATTTCGCCAAAGTTGAACAATAGAAGATTAGAAGAAATTTTGCTTGGTGTGATGAGTCTCAGTTTCTGCTGCAGGATTCAGATGGTAGCGTCACAATTTGGTATAAATGCCATGAAAGCATGGTTTCATCCTTTATTGTATCAACAGTTCAGGCTGCTGTTGGTGGTGTAATGGTCTGATGTCACAAAGCTCGAATCACTCAAATGGCCTCCACAGTCACCAGGTCTCAATCAAGTAGAGCACCTTGGGGATGTGGTGGAACACCGTGGATGTGCGGGCCTTTTTACCTTCAGTGATCCTAATACAATCATACTTTAAAGAAATCATGACAAGTTCCTCAATAAAAATCCAAAAAACTTGCTGAGACGAGTTTCATGTAGCAACTGTTTTCCTTCTACCAAACTACATCTTCACCTAATCACCATACAGAAGACATAAACACTAATCTTGTCCTCCTCATTTCAGCCAATTCTTTTTGCTTGAGATTGTAACTTTTTGAAAGGAAATAGTTCCTACATGAAACTGTTGATACTGATAAGTTTTTAATTCATTTATTTGTACTTTGGGTATCTCCAAAACTGGGCAGCTCAACCCAAAACCAACTAGAACCGGGGATTTTAGAACCGGGGCCACATATTGGCTCAATTTGATTTCAAGCGGGTTGGACCATTAGAACCACTGGATGAACAAGTAGTGCTGAGGTTTGCACATTTGCCTTACAAGTGAAAGGTCCGTGGTTCAAATCCAGGTGGGGACACAAGCCATCCCCACCATGGGAGAATTGCTTTAGGAAGGACATCTGGTGTAAAATCTGTGCCTTATTAACAGTGTGAATTTCTTCAGCTGTGGTGACCCCATGAGGAAATACAAGGGCGTAGCTGAAAGTGCTTTCTCATACCTCCAGGTGTATCCCCTTCTTTTAGCTGTAAATGTTTATTCTATAAATATTCACATTTAATTAACCTTAAGAAAAATATTTGCAATTTCCACAATAAGCCTGTTTTTCCTTATTCAGTCTGCTGCCATTACATATCATTAACATTTATTGATCATAGTGGCTCTAGAAAAGCACAAAACCCTCCGAGCTTTTGGAATAAAATAATATTTTACTTCTTTATAACCCAAACAACATACAATCTAGAAATACTTTAAATTTTGATTTGTTGTCACCCTTTCTATTCCCCACAGCAGGGACAGCAGTGCACATTGTTGAAAAAAAATGAGTCATTAATGTTTTTTACAGCAATTTTTATAGCTTGTAAAGCCATCCAGTGAGTCGGATGGACCCTTTAGGGGGCCCCGGGCCTTATGTTTGACAACCCTGTTCTAAAAGGATAAAGAGCTCAGAGGTCAAATTAACTGTAAACCGTCTCTTTAATTTATTATTTTCAGACGAAATTCTTGGGACTGAAAGAACTGGCTGTTCCTAAATAACCCACTGAGTGTCACTAGTGCTCATTCAATGACGGTAAGAACTCAGATCCTGATTCTGTAAACCTGTAATCAGCTTTGGGTTTATTTACAGCAACCAGCTAACCTGACATGGATTATTTTATCAAAAGGAGACACTACAGGTTCAATTCTGATTGAATACATTATAAGGATTATTTATTTATTTATTTGTTAAACGCTTCTTGAAATGTTAGTTTTCACTAAGCAAATTAGGTGTTATCGATTCAAATATGTAATAATTTGCATACTTAAGAGAGAAATCTTTATATTGGATAAAGTCAGGTTCAAAATTTTACTTTTATTTTCTTGGCTCGTTGGTTTTTCCTGTGTGATAAACTTATCTTGACCAAGTCTTTTAAGGGAAATATTGCATTGAAATGTTAAAAGTTTTTAAAGTTTTTGTTTGCATTATAGAGTAAGCTGTTTTTCCCCACCCCTGTTCATTAATAACTGCATTCGTTTTAAAGTAAAAAGTAAACCTTTACGCACCGGAGCAAAATTATATTTTTTACGCCTTCTGATTGGATGCGCATTTAGGCACCAAGTCTTTACCTCCTAACCTTATACTTATTCATTCGCCATTACTATTTACAAGTAAAAATGGTGAGAAACAGATAATACGAAACTTCCCTCAGCTCATTACTAAAACTATGGTCAAAAATCTATCTGCACTGATATGTAGCTGTGGGTACTGTCTCATTTAACAAGCTCTAATTTGCATAAATATCCAATAGACAATTGGGGCATCTTTTTCAAATATTCTGAAAGTAGTAGGTTCCAAATGAACCAGTAAATTATAAAACCATGTTTGACATAAAAGTTTCTCTCTTTAAATGTATTTTTTTTTAAAACCAAATCTATGCAGGGATGCCAAAGATATCAAAACACATTTATCAGCTCAAAAGAAAACATATGAAATCAACACTGAATGCATACTGATCAACATCAAACATGGATCATGTGCTTAAAGGAGCCTTTCAAAATCAAATTCACATGTTCAGCCTCTGCCCCACAGGGCCATTTACCTGCGTTTTTTCCCCAGGAGACCTTATTGACTTAGATAAAGTAAGCAAAGGGACACACTTTCAACAAGTGAATTAAAATAATGACAAATAATCTTAAGCACCGTGACATTAAACAAGCCGTGTTAATGCTGTATCACATTAAATTTTTTATACTTAACCATTAGAGTAAAATTGTTAATGGTTATCACAGAATGTTTGTTCACACACCTAAGTGGACCACAGTCAAGTGAAATTAAAACTTGAATTAAAGAGCAGTACAGACTTATAAAAGCCATTCAGATCATCTATTAACATAATGCTTCTTTTAAAAAAAATGTTTTGGGTGGGGAGGTTGTTGGGGGGCCAGCTTGAGATAGTCCGCAGTTTGTTTTTTGCCCATGTGTGATCAAGACTGTTTTGATGTGAGTTGTTAAGTTTTGGACATATTTTCTTGGTGTCACAGGATGTAAACATTAATGGTGAATCCCCCTCAGCTGAGCCGCCATGTCAGCTGGTTGCGTGCTTCCTTTAGTTGGCAGGATGTAGAGAAAATAGTTCCTGATGAAATCGCTCATAACAAGATGTGAAGACATTTTTTGACTAACCATATTATGATTTGTTCCTATATATTTCTCTTCATATTCAAAAATATCTTCACTCTCTTTTTCCTTCTTTGCTTTCAAATGTATCTTTTTGGCACTTTAGACACTAGGAAGTGAGCACCATCTGGTTCTATTATATCTCCAAAACTGGGCAACTCACACCAAAACAATCTTGAAGGATAAATAGCAACACAGACCGGAAGAAAAATACGTATGTTTGATTTTGGGGTGGACTGTTTCTTTAAAAAACAACAAATCTTTTAATAATATGTTAAATATTAAATGCATATTTCACAAACAATGCGAAAGCAGTCATCTGCTAACTTTAAGCATGCAGTTCCTATTAAGAACTCCCGATCAATTTGTAAAGATTAGAGCGATCATTAACAAAAAGCACAGAATACCAAAGCGGAGCTGAATTCATTGGGTCATCAGGTTAATACTTTATTTTGTTTGACTGCAGCAAAGAGAAAGAAAGGGAGACGGAAACAAGGGGGGGAGAGAGAGAGACAAGAAGGATGTCGGAGGGAGGAGACTACAGACTTTGGGAGAGCTGTGGCTACAAGCCTTTGTATCAAATCTAAAGACAAAGTCATCAGGCAACATTAAAACATCTTTTAAAAATAACAATAACATATTCTGTGGGCTCTATATGGCACAGTATTACCCTAGACATGTACACAATACCAAAACAGTTTAGCCACACTCCTACATCTATGAACAGCTTCATAGCAAACAAAGCCATGAAATCTATCTCCAAATCGTCATTTCTCAAGAAAATGCTCTATTCAAATTTCTTATGCCATAACAAGGCACCTTAACAGTTGAAATCTGGCAGATCCACATCTTACTATAGATAATTATTTAAATATCAAAGCAGAGGCACATTCATTTGAACTAAAACATACAGTAAATAGTTGTTTTTTTTCCACCAGATTCCAGTCCAGTCACTACAATACGTTGATTTGCATGCTTTTGGTCTGTGTGATAACCATGAGAGCAAACTATGGCATAAGAAATGGTCCAAAACACAAATATGTCCATCTACAGGAATGGCTTGAGATAGTGTATTGGAGACAGAAAGGCTTTTTTACGCTGAAACTAACCCACAGAAAAGAAACAAAAATAACAGGTGGCCCATATACTGCCAAGGGATGTGCTGCTTAGGCAGATTTATTTTGGTTTTCTTATTCACGCAGTCACTCGCTCTTGTACACAACACGTACCCAAACATGCATAAAGGCTTGTAACCACACCCAAGGGGACGCCTGTGCACCCCTGCAGTCGGTCACACAGTGTTTTTAACACTCCTGCCTGGACCAAAAGGTGCCCGAGTACCATCACACACTTGAAACATATTCATTCAGAAAAAAGGTGCAGCAAGCGAGCGTATGCTCGAGGGGAGAGGGAGAATTAAATAGCTTCTAAATAGTGACAGTGAGATGTAAATGTGGCAGCTAATTTTGTGGAATTATTCCAAACAATACATTTAAAAATAACAGATATGGAAGGTTTAAAGACCAGAAAATATAAAAGAAAACAAACAAAAGCTGTGCGCACAATGCCAGATTTGCCGAGGATATAAACGGTTAGGAAGCAAGTGTTGCTCATGCTTTGTGGATACAGAACCAAAGTTTACTGACATGTTCCTAGGACTACTGTATATATGCATACCAGACGTTATACGGTTCTTTAACAGGTTATTTGTGTCAAAACAGAAACAAAAAAGGAACTGAAACCAACTCTACCATTAATGCAGCTGCACTTCATTAACCTCATGACTAAATTTACATTCATATTTTTAAGTTTTACTCCCTCTTTTCCACTGAAGTCACTTTCATCTGGTAGGGCTAAACAACATAAACAACAACATTGTTTAACAGAACAAACATATAGCGATAACATTACACTTAACAAAAAGGCCCCACCGTGAGGGCATCTGGAGAGTATCGGCCACCACTTTGGCTGCTAAGCTCAGCCTTTTCCTACCTCTTGGTAATGACACAGGGCAGGAAGGGAAATAGTTCAGAATTTTTTTCCAATCTCCTCGCAGTTGTGGAGCAGGACAACATTTTTCGTCCACAGCGTCATTTCTGTGGAGTCTTCTGATTCACAGTCCAACAGTTTTGTGCCCATATATTTCTCTTTCTATTCAGAAATAACTCAATAACCTGAATTCATTTCTCTTTTCCTTCTTTGCTTTCTTCTTTCTGGCTTAGAAAATGGAGCCTTTTCCTCTTCCAATCAAAGAGGGAAAAAGCTACGCAACATGAAGGCTGTTTTTTTTTTATTCTTTTGCTTTTTTATTTTTTAAGTGAAGGAAATGAGATGAAAAACGGAAGTGCAATGTTCTACCAGCCTTTAACTCTTACCCAGTGGCCAGCTACATTTCCAAAGCAGCTACAAGTGTCCCTTTTAAGTGACCACTACTTTTCTAGTTTGTGCACATAAGGTATAAACTATGGTGAATGCTATACAGATCCTACAGAGTCATCTGGTCCCAAAGTTGTCAGGTTCACTGAGACCTTATAAGCTCAGATGATCTGTCATTGTCATAACTCGCGCCCAGCCATAGCTTTGACTTCTTAATGATTTGGATATGGAGAATCACTTCTAAATGCACTTCTACACATTGGCCTACGGTAGCTTTTCCAACTAGAGTAGGAATGCTGTGTGCGTCTCACACGGAATGATCTTATCCCAACCCACACACACACACACACACACACACACACACACACATCCGCGCATATGCTGTTAATCCCTGCCCAACTCTGCATGCACACATCTCTACACACATGTTCATTTACAAGCTTATATATACCTTTCATGGACAATTTGACAACAGGATACACCTGCTTTCTCACTCACTCATACAAACATAGGCAAGGTTTGAGTTGCTTAATGTTTCACCTCCAGCCATGTTGAGTAAAGACTCCTCTGCCTCATCCTTGCCCACATAAGCCCTCCCTGAAGAGCCTTTATCCTCGTTATGCGATGACTATAAAGGGAAGTAGACTGAACTAATTTTTTTTTCACACAACATACACCCTGTTAGCAGTTCTTATTCTTATATTTTAGATAATATAATGAGTCAAAGAGGAAGATTAATTGAGCTCTAGATCTATAACACGCTACAGCCAGACAGAAGAGACACGGAGAGAGGTGAGCAGGAGTAAAGATGGGGAGCTTCTTTGCTCCATCTCCTCCCTTCACACCTTTAATTCCTAGCTCCGATCTCTGCTGAATAGAAGAGAAGCAGGGGTGCTGTGCCAGTGTACTCAGTGAACAAGCACCCCTCCCACTCTCAGCCTAAACAGATGAGGCTGTCCTCTTTGAAATATATTCCTTATAGTGCTCTGGTGTCCTAGGGTTTGCTGCTGCTGCTGTCTCGTTGTTTTTTGCTGCTGCCACTGCTGCCGCTGTAAAGGCTGGGGTTTGCCACAAGTGGGTGAGGAGCTGCACCCATGTAGGGCCCAGCGGTTGCTGCGTAGTTGAAAATGGCAGGAAGAAATGGCAGAGGCTCCACCTTGTCTCCCCCAGGTGCCATCATATTCAGAGCCACAGGCAGTGCTGCCAAGTTGTACGGGTAGGCCAGGAGTTGGGGCCCATACAGCAGCTGGTAGGGGTCCGGATAAAATGGCAGTTTGGCCAGGTCCCCACCGTTAGGGACCATCACTTTTCCCAGGGGAGCAAAGGGAAGCGTTCCAGGTGGATAGGAGGACATAAGAAGGTTTTCCTCCTGCTTCTTACCAGAGCGGTAGCTGTCCGGCACGATGAGGGGTAGTGGATAATCCTGGGTGGGGTAGCCTTGCTGGGAATCTCTGGAAGCAACAGTGTCCTGGTGCTCCGGCTCAGGTGGCTGGGGGGCGCGGGGGAGAAGCAGAGCGTGGGCAGAGGGGCGGTCACCGGCACCAGCTGCTCCAGTGGGCAGCGTGAGCCTGTCAAGCCCTTGTGAACTGGAATGAACCGAGCGGTTGGCTTGAGCTATCAGTCCAATAGTTGAGGGGGACCTGCAGGGGGACTTGGGAGTGTGCCTGTGTGAAGAGGATCCATTCATAGTGGTTTGAGTGGGAATATGTTGCGGAGATGGTACAGGACTCAAGGGCTCCTCTTTAGGGACCAAAAGTGTGATTTGGTCCTCTGGGACATGAGCAGCTCTACTGATTTGCTGGGCCCTCTCAAGCTCTTTTTCTCTCTCTCTCTCAATTTCTTTCTCCCTCTCCCGATCTCGCTGTCTCTCCAGCTCCCTCTCTTTTTCTCTTTGCCTCTCTATCTCCCTCTCTCTAGCTAATATAGAGGACATGGTCAGGTCTTGTGCTTCATTAGGAGAGGGACTCCGGGACAGGGACTGGACTCTGAGATCTTGCACCAGAGGCAGCTCCTCGTAGCCTGTGTGTAGAAATAAACTGCTCCCTCCCTGCCTCTCTCTGTCCATAATGACCCCATCCCGTTTCATGAATCCCCCCTCAGAGCTGGAAGATGTTGTCATGGAAACAGGAGGAGCAGCAGTGGTTATTCTGGTCTGTGATGTCATGGGCTTATTTAGGGAGGTGTTAGCAGATGCCACAGTGTGCATGGGGCTGGGTATTCTGTGGATCTGGCTGTCTAGGTGCTTTTTGCTGGGAGTGCGGTAGTCAAGACATTCAGGTCCATTCATTACAAGCACAGTCTGGAGAGTGGAGGGTGTAGCAGGCGTTAATTCGTGGTTAGTGGGTGTAAGGTTTACTGGGCTTTCTAACGGAGGGTCTGGACTTTGCCGTCTGGGCTCTCTCTCTGGAGCTGGAAGTACAAGCTCTGTTAGTTCAGGTTTTTCACTGGATTCTGACACCTGATGTTCATCTGTGAGTTCACTGAGATGCTCCTCATGCTTTTGCGATGTTAAACATTCACTACTACTGGGCGGCTCTGGTGTTGAATAGCTAATAACTGAAACAGAGAGAGCACTGGGAAGCTGTGCTTGTTCAGTCTCTAGGTTTCGGCTAAGAGTGTCAACAACTGTCTCTGATGTTTTTGGCTCTGGGTCTTTATCACCTTTTTCTCTCTCTGGAGAACTGCTGAGCTCGTGGCGTCGGATATGTCGATTCAATGCTGAAGACGTTTTGCACACCTTATGACACTGTGGACAGGTGTGTCGTGATAAGGCCCTTCTGCTTAGGCGACTTGGACTTGAATGACTCCCTCCTAAGCCACCTTGTCCACCTTTATCTTCATCATACTTTGAAATCTCTGAGACAGATTTAACCCCTTCAACTTGCTCATGAACAGCTTTAGGTGGTGCACAGGGAGCTTCAGTAGGCTTGGGATGCTGGGCTCTCTGATGGTCTTCCAACTTATCCCTTGAGGGGAAAGTGGCTCGACAGAAGAGGCATACAAACTCCAGCAGGTGGCTCAGCTCGTGTTTGTCTCTTTTTCTGGGGCTTGAGAACCAGCGACCACACGTACCACACTCAGCTGCATTCCCATTAGTCCAAGGCCGCCTCTTTATTCCCGTAGGAGCCACTGAGGTAGACAGAGGAAGTTTTGGAGTGTGCACAGGAGAGGTAGAAACCTCATTACAGGCCTCCTTAACCTCTTCTTCAGCCTCTTTATTTTTATCTTTCTTTTCCCCCACTCCTGTATTTCTTTTAACTTTTGACAGTTTTTCAGCCTCCTCAGTTGTTGCATCCTCTTCTTCTTCTTCTTGTGATTTCTCTGTTTCTTTATTTGAAAGGTTCTTAAGCCTCTCTGCCCTCCTCTTCAGCCGGATGGAGCGTTTGTACTTTAGTTTCCTCTGCCAGCTCTTTACCCTCTGTAAATGTGCTTGGGCCTTTCGTTTAGGCTTGTAGGAATAGTAAGGTCGCCATAAATTGTCCTCCGTGTCATGATCACTCTCATGTTCACGCACCTCCTGACGGAAGTAGTACGCCCTAACTTCATTGGGAGATTTGGGGCTCTTTTTCCTGACCACCTCCTCTTCCTCCTCCTCCTCCTCCTCCTCCTCCCCTTCTTCCTCCTCCTCCTCCTCACAGTCTCTTTCTTCCTTATTGCCCTCAGCTTCCATGCTTGCTCTGCTTTGGAGACGGTGTTTGTGGTGGTGGTGGTGGTGGTGGGAGTGAGAATGTCGTGGTTCCTTGGAGTCCCGCACAGATGATGTTTCACTGCGTTTGGTTTTTGGGGGAGAAAGGCCCTTATCTCTCCTCAGGTCTGTCTCAGATATGCTACGCTTCACTATAGCTTCCTCACCAATACGTACAGTAATCTGACACAATGGCCCTGCCTCTTTGACCTGTGATCCTGCAGACGCTGAAACCTGCTTTAAGTTAGAGATGTCACTCTTGCTGTGGGACTTGCGTGATTTGTGAAATAATCTGCCTGTCTCTGTGTCTTGTCTGCCTCTTGAGCCCTCCTCTGTAGTATCTGAACTGTCTCTTGACCTCTTTCTGTGATTATCTATGCTATCCCTTTGCTTTTTGATTGGCCGAGAGGGGCCCTTGACTAAAGACTGACTGTCGCTGGTTTCAGGGGATGGGCTGTTCACTGGGCTTTTTTCACTTCCAGACGTAACCTGATTGCTATGCACAATGACAGAGGATGACACTGCTGTCCCATGAACTATGACGGAGGGCTTTGTATGGCCATATGTTATCACAGAAGGCATGCTTGTCTCTGTGCCTCTACCACTTTTGAGACTTTTGGTTTTGTTGCTGTTAGACATTTTGAAACTACCACTGCCTCTCCCCTGTTCTGACTCTAGGGCCTCACTCTCATGTTTTCTGACCTGGGGCACATCTATCTGGGGGAGGGGTGTTAATGCAGAGAGTTCCCTGTGCTCAGCAGTCACAGAAACAGGGAACCCATCAGGCAAGGCATCTGGGTCAGGCTTTACACTCTGAGGGTGGGCCCCACTGATGAGGCTTTGTAGGTCCCCAGGGCCTAGAGCACAGCCCAGGCCAGGCAGGGAGAGGGGAGGTGTTTCAGTTGGTGGCAGCAGCAGGCCATTATGCAAACTGTCACTGTAGGTCTTATAGGGTCTCTTCTGGGAGCGCATGGGAAGAAGGCGGTAGAGCTTGAGGGCATTAGCTTTCTGCTTATAACCACCATTAGCTGTCTTTTCACTGGAGATGAGGCTGGGGTTGATCCCGTGGATGGTCTTCTGGTGCGTTTTGAGATTGTAGTAGGTGGCAAAGGCATCCCAACAGAAGATGCACTGGTATCGGCGCTCGCCTGTGTGCCACACCTCATGCTTTGTGCGGTACTCAGCCAGGGCGAAGACCTTGTCGCAATAATGGCACGGATATTTCCGGCGCCATGAGTGCACATTAGAGTGACGCTTCAGGCTGGAGAGGGTCATGTAGGAGCGCTCACACACAGAGCAGAAGTAAATGACATTGCCGTCTACCACCTTCACAAAATGGTTCTCATCACCCGGCAGCAGCTCTGTGCCTGCTGCATCATCACCTTGGATACGTGCCAGGAGGCTCCGCGCTTTCTTCCCTGGGCGCGCCTTACTAATGTCTGTCTCTCCCACAATCACTCCCCCCTCCACTCTCACCTCCCCCTCCTCCAACGGCTCCTCCTTTGGCTGTATAGTGAGAGAAGGAGGGCGAAGGCTATTAGAGGGAAGGCCTGGCACCCTGCAGGAGGCCTCATGGGATTGCAGTCTTTTGCTGTGGATGAAGACTTTGCCACAGTAACGGCAACAGAGGGCGCGGCTGCCACGATGCAGCCGCATGTGGACTGTGAGGGAGGAGGCTGAGCTGAAGAGCCGGTGGCACACACCACAAATCAGCTCAGGCTTCAGGCTGTCGGTAGGAGGGTAGGAAGATGAGTGAGGGGGTGCTGTAAGACCCTCAGAAGGAGGAGGTGGTGGTGGTGGTAAAGGGGGAGGGAGATGGAGGGTAGGTGGGTGAAGACTTGGTCTGTGAGGGCTTCCCGCTTTCCCAGCTGGCCTTCCTGTAATTTTCTCTCTCCTCTCTGCATCCCCACCTCTCTGATAGGCTGATGAGCCCAGGCTGAAGAGGATCTGGGCAGTTTGAGAAGGTGAGGCTGTACCATTGGCTGCCCTGCGCCTCTCGTCCCATCCATCTCCACTATAACATCCCCCCAAAGACCCAGTGGAAGATCTTGGGGGCGACCTGTGAAACTGAGTCTCTGAATTGAGTTTTGAGCACTTCAGAGGAGGTGGGGATTTTATATCCTTTCTGATAAGTGCATGAACAGTCATGGGAGATGAAGAGGCAGAGGGCGAAGAGGACGGAGAATTGTCATGTCTTGGGGGCTTAAAAGGTCTGTGCTTTACATCCATAGTGGCATCCAGTTTCCACAGTGACCCCTTGTCTGAGCTCTTGGAGGATGGTCGCCGTCGATGGGGAGAAGGGGAAGATGAGGAGGAGGAGCTATGACAGTGGTTAGGTGATGTCAGAGAGGTTGGAAGGGGGGCTGCGCTGAGCGGGAAGCTTAGGGTGATTTTTGCATTTTTAGGTCCATCACTGATATCCTCCAATCTGTCCTCCATTGTGGCCTCTCCCCGGCCTCCAGGCCTTTTACCCTTCATCTCTAACTGCTCAGCTTCCCCTTCCTCCTCTGCTTCTTTAGATAGAGATGCCACACCAGGACAGCGAACTGGTTTGTGTAGTCCTTTGACCTTGCTTGAGCTGTGCAAATTGACAGGTGAATGCAAAGAGGAAGCTTGAACTGGGGGAAGGGTGTTTCGTGGTGGTGAGGAAGACAAAGGTAACAGCCGCTGACTTTGGTGTGATGTGGTGTCCTTAGCTGCAGTTTGTGCAGGTTTGCAAGCTGAAGCCAGGCGTTGTTCACTCAGACGTGACTGAATATGGCCCACATGGAGGGGGTCCCACACCTCACCGGACACCATGACCAGCCCCCGAAATCTGAAAGAAAAATCAGAAAGAAGGTGTTAGTACCATAAATATACAAAGATATATGTATGAAATATACATTTTCACTGACAAAGTAGAGAATTGACATTACACCCAAGACTTTTGCAGAAGCAATCATGACACTGATGAAAGCCTTTTGAAAAATGGCAGAGAGAACTAAACGCCCCAGCAAAGCTGAACTCTGTTCAGCCCGGAATGGTGAGTGAAGGGAGGGAGAGGGCAGGGGGGAGGAATGAATCTGCGGCAGTGCTGGTTTAGATTTCAGCGTGCCACAGCCAAGCTTTCAGAAACGCATTCCAGAGATCCATCTCTCTCTCGGCTGTGACACAACATTCCCTATGCCTAATTGGAAGGCGTTCAGATTTAATCAAGATTCCCTCAGAATAGACTGCTGACTTAGATCTGTGGCCCCAACGCACATAAAAATAGCCCTGCTCGCTTGCTATGTGAGCAAGAGCCTTGTTAGCCATTCCTGGCAGTGGCTAGTATTTGCCAGGCATGACTCTAACCATTTATTTGTGAAGGCGGGGGGAAGGAAAGAAGGGAGGGAGCTTGCATGCATGTGCGCAGAGAAGGGGAGCTTTTCGCCCTCTGCATCCGGTACAATCTCAGCTAAGCTGTAGAAGATGAGCGATGGGCTATTCTCATTTCCATCCTAATTTGACTGCTATGGTAGCAGTTGC
Organism: Etroplus canarensis; assembly: GCA_015106775.1. Taxonomy (NCBI): domain Eukaryota; kingdom Metazoa; phylum Chordata; class Actinopteri; order Cichliformes; family Cichlidae; genus Etroplus; species Etroplus canarensis. The sequence goes on along the minus strand of VUQH01033691.1, from coordinate 6,644 downwards.
AGTGCTGCTGCAATGCCCCATAAATGAGAAAGCAGCAGATTCACACACGGTAGTTGGCTTACTGTTATCACTTATTTGTCACGGGTTCATTTGTTTAGGTATGCAGATTTGAGGGGAAGAACAGAGACAGTATAAGGCCATAATGATGCGACGAGAAGAAAAATCCTCAGTCATGCTTTTTTGCCTTCGTTTCAAGCAGCAAAGCAGCCAGGAAGGCAGGCCGCTGTAAAATTCCACAGGCAGCCCTGAACAGGCAGAAACTAGGTCAGCACTGTTATTGCAGAGGAAAGAGGAGGGAGAGACAGAGAGGGAGAAAGAGGGTGAGGATGAGGGAGAGTGAAAGGGTGACAGAAAAAGGGAGACAGAAAGAGTGTGTGGGTTAGTGAGGAAGCAAGAGAAAGGGAGAGAAGGGGGGTGCATTGAGACAGACACACTACACTGTCAGACAGACAGGAGCCCAGGCAAACACTGACACACACTGCACATACATGCACTGTGCATACAGTCTTACCCACAGGCAAGACCAACCGGCCTAAACAAAATAGTTCAACATGGAAGGGCCCTCTTGTAAATGATATTCAAAACTAAAGGGTCAATCTGAGTGCAACGCGGCCTGACACTGAGGCTGCAGCTGGAGTGACGTGTAGTCAATGGAAGGAAAACAGAAGTGTCTTTTAATTACATAGCTGGTGCAAACAGTGGCACATACTCTTTGTTGTGCACGGACAATAAACCAGTTCATACCTACTTCAGATCTAAATCAGAACAAGGTTGCACAAATCTGTCTCACTAGGTTTGCAGTATTTTTTTGCTGTGCATTGAAACAGGCCTTCATTGTCACTCACATTTGCTGAGCGATAGATGTTGTGCAGGAAATCCCTTATGGCAAGCGCCAGCCTGCTACAAGTAGGCGGACACACTGAGAGACAGCGCTAAGGCTAAAAATTTCACCATCTCGTCGCATCTCTGATTCTTGCGCCACGGACAGGAAAAATGCGTATGACACCCCCTCGGTTTTTTCTTCATCTCTCAGTGACGCACAGAGCCACTGTACAAGCAGAGCCTGCACAACACCCCATCTGACCGTGACAGGCAGCCTTTAAAACAACTGAATTTACTTCTACACACACATAAAATGTATGCATCTCTCTTACCTCTTCTCATTTGAGCAGATGAGTGGACACACACACCTCAACACTGTGCTGGCTATCTACAACTAGCTAGCACACAGACAAATGTGACCATGAGGACCCTAAGGCAAAATCAAAATAAACACCAGCCCACTTCCCACACCTCTCTGCAACAGGATGTTCTGCACAAATAAACATGTCGGCTGGCCTGTGAAGTGCTCATCTATTTATGCTTGTGGCACTACAAAACCGCGGATCGAGAACAGGTGCTCAGCTGGTGCAGGACAAATTACAAACGACTCACGTAAACATAAAGCACATTATAGCAAACGCATTGACTTTCATGTAAAGACAGAGGCGCTTCACTGACAGGCAGAGAGATCAAAGGCATACTTTCAGCATGATTCAGTTTGCATTCCACATCAAATTACAAATGTGAAGAAAAATTAAACACAGTCAATTTTTGATTGGGAGAATTTAATTTAGTAAATCCTTAAAAATAGCCCAAAGTTGAAGATCTGTGCATTTAAGGTGGCAATAAACAAGTTAAAAAAATTATTATTAGAAAAACTATTGCTTTCAAAATGTAATGGCTATGACCAGTGCATGACACCATCAGCGTTTAGACTGGGGCCCTGAAAGTCTCACTTTCACTGTGCAGTTCTGCCTGGCACAGTGCAGGATGTCTCCAGGGAAAATTAAGTCTTGATTTTTGCTTTTAATGGTAGCTATCAGTAGCTTTCCCCAGGTAGCTGAACTAGAGAACAGTAGAAGAAAGTTTAGCAACAGTGAAAACTACTGGGCAAAGAAGTAGGAGGAGGCAAAGAAGGCAACCAGGCAGAATGATATTAACCCTAGTACTGCAGGACCTCAATTTATCGATGTCCCAGATATGTTTCGTGTACTGCTGGTCGTCTATATATTGATCACTTCCGGAGTTTTTATTCATTGCTGGTCATCTAGCTGGTCGTACAGCTGGCGATACTAAGGTTAAGTGAAAGGAAAGCAAGAAGAAACATCAGAGAGGAATTCACTCCGCGGAGAAAGATCTAGGACTTGAGAGGGCTCAAAGAGAAATTAAGATGAGTAAGTAACAAAGCCTGCTTTACTGCAGTCAAATACTAATGTTTACAAGGTTGCCTGGTGCCACTTTTAAAACCACTTAACTTTGGGAAATTAAAAGCACTATTCAGCTCAACAAAGTTTACTTTTCTGCTTGAATTTTGGGACCATTTCAAGTTGTAGTTTTTGACTTTGAGATAATTTTCTATTAGCATGTGAAAAATGTGGATAAGTTATGGCCATGGAAACCTTTTTTTTGTAATTTAGTGATTTTTAACAGACAACCAGTCACCAAAAACAAAATCTCTACAGCGGCCTTGCATAACAGAAGGCAGGACGGCAAGAAGGAACCTCAGAGAGGAATTCACTCCGCAGAGAAAGATCTGGGACTTGAGAGGGCTCAAAGAGAAATTAAGATGCGTAAGTAACAAAGCCTGTTTAACTGCAGTCAGATACTAATGTTTACAAGGTTGTCTGTTGCCACTTTTAAAACCACTTAACTTTGGGAATTTAAAAGCACTATTCAGCTCAACAAACCTTACTTTTTCTGCTTGAATTTTGGGACCATTTCAAGTTGTACTTCTTGACTTTGAGATACTTTTCTATTAGCATGTGAAAAATGTGGGTAATTTATGGCCATATAAACCTTTTTTTTGTAATTTAGTGATTTTTAATGGACAATCAGTCACCAAAAACAAAATCTCTACAGCGGCCTTGCATAACAGAAGGCAGGACAGCAAGAAGGAACCTCAAAGAGGAATTCACTCAGTGGCGAATGATCTGGGACTTGAGAGGGTTCAAAGAGAAATTAAGATGAGTAAGTAACAAAGCCTGTTTAACTGTAGCCAAATACTAATGTTTACAAGGTTGTCTGTTGCCACTTTTAAAACCACTTAACTTTAGGAAATTAAAAGTGCTGTTCGGCTCAATGATCCTAACGTTTTTCTGCTTGAAGCTTAGGATCAATTTAGGTTATACTTTTTGACTTTGAGATACTTTTCTATTAGCATGTGAAAAATGTGGATAATTTATCGCCATGGGAATCTTTTTTTGTAATCCAGTGATTTTTAATGGACAATCAGTCACCGGCAACATCGCCGCTAAAGTGGCCTTGCATAACAGAAGGCAGGACGACAGAGGAGTTTGGCTGGTACATGAGCTCAAGGCCTTGAACCAGACGTTGAGCAATCTGTTTATTCCGAGCTGAAACTGGTACTCATGCTGATAGACAAATAACTGTTGGGACTTAGTAACCATGCTTTATTTTCTTCCATCTTAGAGGAAATCGCTGAAAAAAAATCAAACCACAAGTGTTTGGATTTCATGACTTCAAAGAGAGAAGTAAAATAAAGGAAACTGTCTTGCCAAATACTTTTAACAATTAAATATTAAAGGCCTGATTAAAGTAAATTAGATTTAATGCAGTTTTAGGGCCTCTTAATGTGGCGTATTCAATATAATGTAAACAGCTAACACTGTACTTATGGCTTCATTTTACACTAAGAACTGCTAAAATTATTAACTGTACCACTGCTTGTTCACTGTACATTTCTTACCAAAAATTGGGGTTGATGGCAACTTGTTTTTATTTTCATAGCTGTGGCCATCATTTTATTCGACTAAGTGGCTGCTGAGATCTAGGAAGAGAGCAACATACACTGCACGGAAATTTGGTGTTTAGAGGATAATCAGACAGGTTGTGAAGGAGCAAACAGTTCAGATATAATCGATAAACTTTATTCTGAGGTGAGACTGATGGTGAACAGAGCATATCAGTGTTGAACAGGAAATATGTGTTTGCACAAAGTAACCTGACAGAGTAGACTGGCCCGTAAAGTACTGTGGGTCAAAGCTGAACCAGGAAGTCAGTCTCTGACCTGTGTATTTATTCTTTGCACTTGTTTTTTCAGGAACATCACTTTATTTGTAGTTTACTGTGTTTAATTTATTATTACTGAAACTAATAATAGTATCACTATGTGTGCGTGTGTATTTGTGTGTGTGATAGGTTAAGAGGAGTGCCTGCAAGGCGGGATGTGGGGGGCCTCTGTGTTCCAGCCGGCGAGCCAGCGGCGAGGAGCATGTGGGAAGACGAAGGTGTAGCTGGGCGTTCTCCCCAGCGAGGGGCAGCTAGAGGGGCCCAACCATCGAAGCAGCAGTTGGTCTGCAAAAGATGAGTGTTTGTGTGTGTGTGTGTGTGTGTGTGTGTGAATGAGAGGGGGGCATCGTTAGCAAGAACAGCAAGTGAACTCTCCACAACCCCCCGGCCAAGAGAGTGTGGTGGAGCCAGCCAGATGGGATAGAGGAAGGGAGAGCAGGAGGGAGGAGGTGAGGGGAAGTTGGTATGGTTCAGGGAGTGGTTGTTGTGGTGGTGTGAGTGGGGGAGGAAGGGGTGACTTCAAACACATCTATCCTGTGTTCACATTTTATGGTTTCCCTGTCTTTCAGATCCCCCTCAGCGTGACTGACTGCATGCCCCTACCCCGTGTGTAAACTGTCGTATCGTGGTGTTTTCGAATGCCACTGCACGCACCGGCAAACCTGCCCGTGTCTAAAACGCCACACTCTCCACGCTCTGTTAGCTTCTAGCCCAGCATTCCCATAATTCTGCTCGCTGCAACAGAATCATGGGAGGCATTAGGAAATAGTAAGACCAAAAAAAAGAAACACCCCTGAAGAGCTGTGGCTCTACGCCGGTGACCTTTTTTGAGGTAATTTCCCCCAAATCATTTTCAATTTCACGCGCAGTCCCGGCTGATGGAGGTGTGAAAGCCTCATTTAAGTTCTTAGTATTAAACAAGGAACATCTGAGTATTAGCATAGGGGTTTTTCGCCATGATCTGCAAGTACAACCACGGCAGGGTGAGAAGCAAAGCGCTGCACCAGTTTCCTGAGTGCGTCCACATCCTTTTAAGTTTGCGGCATTTGAAAAAAAAATTATGTAAACACAGCTAACCAACTCAAAGACGGCAACACTTTTCATCTCATGCATTTATATGTCCAGGCTAGAAAATGGATCAAAGGTGCTTAATTCATCTAATGAGTCAGAAAAGGGTGCCATTGCAACAAAAAACATATTTTTTGAGACTACAGAGCTGCAAAGAAACTACACTTTCTAATGTCTGACCTATGACCCCTCACCCTGTGGCATTATGGATCATATTTTCTATACACTGAGCAACGGGACCTGTTTCGGCATCCAGGAAAACGAGGAATGTGGAGTAGCCGGCAGCAGATGCTCTGTTGTTTTGGAAAAAAGTAAGGCTTAGGCTGGGCTGGGGACATCAATATGCCCTCTACCGCTCTATGTGAGACAACCTCCAGCAAAAACATCAGGCTGGTAAAATGGAGGACAAACTGGGCGGCCCAAAACCGAAATAAGAGCCAGAACCTGTTGATGGGACTGGAGATGTTTATTATCGCCTACATCCAAGTTTTTCCTCCCTAAACACTTCCTCTAATGTTGTTAGCAAGTTCATACGCAGGGGTGGGAGACTGGTCCACCATGTTAAGACCCCTCAAAACAAATCTCACATCATGTTTAACGCCTTCTCCAACGAATGCAGGCTGACACCCCCCCATGCCACCTGAATCACAGAGACGCACGATAAATTAAAAGTTTCATCACAACCTCAGAACGAGTCATCGTTCTTGAAAAAGAACTGCGTGGTGCGCCAGCGACAGAGAGGAGGATGAGGGAGACAAGGCCTTTTACTGGCACACGCACACACACACAGACACAGGCAGACCCAGCACACTCGCGCACACACACACACGCACATAAATACGCTTCCATAAACACACACTGCCTAAATACACACACCCACCAACACTCACGCCCCAACACACGCACAGTAAAATAAAAACCTTTTCCTCCTCTTCACGCGCGGAGCAATCACCACCACAGCAGCGGAGTGAAGCAGAAAAACAAGCAGGAAAACAACAGATTTCAGCCTCTCTTCCTCTTATTCTCTCTGTCTGTCTCTCAGGAAGGCAAGCATACAAGAGAACGTACCTCGGAAAACCTCCTGCTGCATCTCTGCTGCGATGTGTTCTTTCCCCTCACACTCCCTCTCTCCCTCCCTCTCTCTCTCTCTCTCTCTCTCTCTCACTCTCTCTCTCTCTCTCTCCCTTGGTCTGTGTATGCGCACATCTGAGCGTGTGTGTGTGTGCGTGAGAGAGAGAGAGAGAGAGATCGAGAAAGAGAGAGAGAGAGAGAGAGAGAAAGAGAGAGAGCAGGGAGAGGCGGCGCACACACACACACACACACACACACAGGCAGCAGTGTGTGAAGACAGAGGGCAGGAGCGATTCTCACACTCGAACTTGCTTGCTCTCCCTCACTCACTCCCCCTTTCTTGCTCTCTCTCTCCTGTCTCACCCCAGTTTTTTGCCTCTGACACACAATTCTTACTGTTTTTGCTCTTTTTTTTTTCTCCAGCAAGTGAATCT
>VUQH01033686.1:19818-43113 GCA_015106775.1 Etroplus canarensis | reverse complement strand
CCAAAGTTTTTGGTTTCCGCGGGGAGTATCGTCGCGGGACTGATGCTGCGGATTAACGGTTTCTGCGAACTCCGATCTTGGCTTCCTGTGTGGACCGGGACTTCAGTCCTCGGCGTCGCCTGATGCCGGTGGCCGGGGAAGACGACATCGCGGGCGGGGTGTTGTGTCGGGCCGGAGGTGGGCCCTGGCCGGCCGGCGCTACCCTTGTATGGGGCACCAGGTCCTGGGGGAACGCTATATCATTTCACTGTGTATTTATATGTAGTTGAAATGACAATAAAGTAATCTAATCTAATCTAATCTAACGGTGCAATTTGTGTAAAAAACAGATGAAGGGATTTTTTTTAAATATATAAACAATTCAGGAACCACAATAATCCTGTCTACTCAGAACCCTGTTAGAGTATGTATTATTTATTTTTGCTCATGATGTAATGTTTATAGAATAATTATTAACTTAATTTACATAAGTTCAGAACTTAAACATGTAACCACAGTGTTTTTTAATTGTGTTTATCTGCACAATGTTCTTAATAGAAAGTTTTCTTCCAGCAGACACCGGTGAGCCAAACGTAACAATACAAACCTAGAGGCTATTTTTAAATGCCGCAATTAAATTACATCCCCTTTTTCATTTTTATCCCCACTATCTCCACTGACAAATCGCACTCTGCTTACAAGCATCATCCTACCTACAGGCCAACACATCTGGTAGCACCAAAAATGTCTTAATGCTGAAAAAACCACAAACTGTCCTAAACTCACTAATCACATAGGATGGAGGAAAATGGCAAAGATGCATACTGAAGAAGCTGAAACAAGAGGATTTAGCTTTTCAGGAATTCCTAAATGACTGGCTCTTCTGTTGACTGAACAAACAACTGAAACCACTGTGTTTATAATAACTGTGTTTCATCTGTGGACCAGTCTGGCTGTAAATAACTTTCAGGCTGAGTTTGTTCTTAAACCGACAATTCTCAACATGAAATTAATCAGCAACAAAGCACGTGTTGCTCATTCAGAAAATTGCCAAACATTAACAGACTTAAACTTTTCATATTTGAAGATTGTATTTATTTGTGAATCTTTCAGTTTTTATGTTGTTTTCAAACAAAAAGAAAACAGATAAATTTAAAATGTCACTCTGAGCTCTGTACACACCCGTCACAGTGGGTCATATCTTCCTTTAGATACTCTGATCCGCATAGTTTTGCAGTGTAATGATTAATAGCAGCTATCAGAGGTCATGGGACCACAAAAAAGTTAGCTTAGTCATCTTAATCATTAGTTTTTCTATTAATTTATACAGTGTGAGCCGTTTCATTCTTGTTCTGATTATAATGAGAAGCATCTAGTTCAGCTGACTCAGCTTGCTGAAGGGGTGGGAGTGAGCTTACTGATTCACTCCCTCCTGCTTTCAGAGCTGGGTATTGTATTGACATGAGTAAACATGACCTCAGTTATTGTGAGGTCGTGTCACCGAGTAAGTAAGTGTTTATCTATTTGTTGTCACTATTACCACGCAGCAGTTACACAATGTTTAAACAGGAAACTTTAAACAAATCGAGGGATTTATGTTGATTTAGCAGCATTAAATTTTATTTGAACTTAAGTGTTAATGTGTAACTGCCACACTGTGTGTATATGTGGATCCAGTCGGAGATCGCTTTCATGTGGACGCGCATTAGTGTGCGCCCAAGTCTGTGACTAGCTGAGCCAGACACACGTCAAACCTTGGGGAGACAAACCAGAGACTGTGAAAACTGAATGGTAGGCATTCAGACTCACAGACAGAAGGAAAGATGCCAGTGTATAAATTCCTACTGGGTTTGTCAAGCCACATTTGTCCTTATTTATCAAAGCACTGAGGTTGTGTGCTTGTAAAATGAAAGGAAAGCGATTCCGTGAATATGTGAAGCAGGAACTGAAATGTCATCAAATATATGCCCCTGCCTGGCAAATGGCAATATAGACATATGCACTGCAGAAAAAGCCTCACATTTGCTGTTCCTTATCATTAAAAGAGCCTGCAATCAGGTTTTTATCTCAACATGCTAATCAGATTAACTTCAACAGATCTAGATTAAACAACAGTCTAAACATTTGCAGTGGGCCCTATTAACCCCATATGCTGATTAAAACATGCATTTACTAGGAAACAGGTTAAAGTTTAACCATTCCTGTCTGAAAATGGATCCTCAAACAAATCTTACTTCTGACCTGCTTTTGCACAACATAAACTGACGCCATAGTTGACACTGATGGAGGTTACAATACTTGATTGTTCGTTGACCTTTTTGTCTGATGCTTAACTTTGTCTTTTGTGGGTGTTCTAGGAAAAGGCAGGCCCCTCTGATTGGTTAGTTAGAACTAGAAATAAAGTATTTAGAATTACCACTTCCCATAATCATTGTGGCCTTTCTCTAAATGGTATGAAAACTGACAGAAGAAATATGAGAGAGAAGTTCATCCCTGAACTTTCTCACCATCCAAAACTACTGTTTAACTGGACTACTACTTCTTGACTCGCTGAATATAGGGTTTTTATATTTTTTATCTTCTTACTGCTATCTTCATATTTATAATATTGAACTGAGTGTCTGTAATCCGAGCAATTTTCCCCCTGGGATTAATAAAAGATTCTGATTCTGACTTTCTCTGCAAGGGATGACACTGATCCCGGCAAACAAAATTACGTTTTTTGATGGCAGTGGTCAGTGTTTTTATAATCTCTCGCATGAGTTTTGTCATGTTTTTTATTGATGATAAAGATTTATATAATCCCCTGGCAAAAAAATTGGGAATAAATTATAGCAAAACACAATATTAGCAATCAAAAAATCATGAAAATTGGTACCGGCCAAGTTGTTATTTTAAAGATAATTTCAAAATCAGTGCATCCCTACTTTCTACCATGTACTTTCTACCAATGTGGATATGAAGTTGTAAAAGGGCAACAAATGCACCATATGGACAAAAGTACTGAATTCACTGAATTCAGATGTTTCATTCAGTCCCATTGCCACAGGTGTTTAAAATCAAGCACCTAGCCATGCAGTCTGCTTTTACAAACATTTGTGACAGAATGGATCATTCAAAAGAGCTTACTGAATTCTAGATTGGTACTGTAATGGGATGCCACTAGTACAACAGGTCAGTTTGGGAAATTTCTTCCCTCCCAGCTGTTCCACCATCAACTGTAAGTGATGTTGTTGCAAGATGCAAGAGTTTAAGAAACACAGCAACTCAGCCGTAAAGTGGCAGACCACGTAAAGTTAGAGTGCTGAGGTGCATAGTACATAAAATGCTCTGTTGAGTCAACAACTGCAGAGTTCCAGGCCTCCTCTGGCATTCATGTCAACACAATTGTTTCTCAGGAGCTTTTTGGTATGGATTTCCATGGCCAAACTGTGGATGCATGTCTTAAATTACCAAACACAATGCTAAGCATCATATGGAGTGGTGTAAAGCACACCACCTGGACTCTGGAGCAGTGCAAACATATTGTGTGAAGTGACAAATTACACCTCTTTATCTGACAGTCTGGGTTTGGCAAATGCCAGGAGAACATTACCTGCCTGCCTGCATTGTGCCATCTGCAAAGTTAGAAAGGGGAGGGATAATGCTGTGGGGTTGTTTTGCTTAGGTTCTCCTGGACCCTGTAGTTCCACTGAGGGGAAATTTTAATGCTTCAGCCTAAACATTTTGGATGATTCTGTCCTTCCAAATTTTGGGAAAAAATTTTGGGAAAGCCCTTTTCTGTTCCAACATGAATGTATCTAATGTTCAAGGCCCATAAAGGTAGTGTTGGATGAGTTTGGTGCAGACGTACATGACCGGTCTGCACAGAGCCCTGACCTCAACCCCATCCAACACCTTTGGGATGAACTAGAATGGAGATTGTGAGTCAAGTCCTCTCATCCAACATTAGTGCCTGACATCACACAAGATCTTCTGGATGAATGGCCTGTGGATTTAGAATGTGATGCTCAGTGAAAAGGTCAGTGAAAAGCATTTGTGTATGATGATTTGATGTGATGTTACACTTAATATATTACATGTACCAAAACCATCACAGTTTTTGCAGGAAGCGTATGAACATTATTCTGCAGCATATGAGGAGTTTGAGTAAAAGTTTTAATTAAAGCAAATGTATTTGTAGTTCTTAATGATCTTACATTCTCAGAGTGAGACTAATAGCATCAGACTGGGTATGCAGTGCAGGGGCGGACAAAAGGTCAGTTACTGGCTGAACATCTGCACAGTGAAAGAAAGAATGAATGAATGAATAAATGCGTACCAGTGTGTAAGCAGTAATGACTGAGAGAGACAGATTTCTCAATCAGAGACACTACATGCAGGATCATTGCACTGACTGACACCAGGGTCTTATACAATACTGATGGATTCAGTGCTTGTGTTATATGTATCTGAATGGGTAACTATGTGAAAACTGCCACTCTTCTCTGGCCAGAATGTGGGTGTTTGGTCAGTGAATGTCAGGGGTTTCCATCCAGGAATTGTAATGCGAGGTATGACATATTCGTCTCTACAAGTACTGGGGATGGAAATAATTTTAATGAGGCTGGCATCAAAACTTATTTGACTGACTCAGGGAGAGAAAAACATGAATGTGCTGTTGAAATCCATGAGATTAAGGGTCCACTTAGCACACCAGAAAATACTCTATTATTTAAGTAAAATAATCAGGGAAATGCACTAAAAGCAGAGAAAGACTCCTAATTCATTTTGTTATTACTCATGTATTAATGTGTAAATACCTGTTTTTATTTCATATCAGGTTAACAAGCTTAAAGTGGACCTGTTACGCTTTTCCTTTATTTCTGTCATATATATCCTGTTTTTATATTGGATGCTCTTATTAAATATGACCAAAGCTTCAATTAATGAGATTAGACTATGTACAAGTAATCCATATTATCCAGAAGTTCAGCGTTAGACTGCTCTTAATGTTCGGTGTCAGACAGTTTTTTTTAAATCTCTCTGTCAGGGAGAGTTGATGCCCTTAATCATCTTCAAAGTTGCATAGCTGTGACTGTGTCTGTCACTGTAAAATTACATTAAGTCACACAGCTTTGAGATCATATAATTTCATCTATTTAAATTGGTAAAAACTCTATTAAATTTAAATGAATATATATTTTAAATTGCTGGTATCTTTGATGAGGCTGCACGGTAGCACAGTGGTTTAGCACTAGTGCCCAGCTTGAGTGGTCATCTGTCTCCCTGCATTAGTCTGATAATGGACCAGAGACATGTTCAGGGTGTACCCCTACTCTCTCTCAGAATCAGCTGAGATAGTTTAATTTGTGGTTGAGAAAATGGATGGATGTTAACTGTTCAGCATGTCTTTACAGACATATCTCCATCCATCCATCCATCCATCCATCCATCTAGGTCAGCTGTCACTTCACGCTCCCTCGCCACCGCCTCTAGCTCATCTGGGGGGTGCATCAAGGCATCTAGCTAACCAGAGACATAATCTCCCTAGCATGTTCTGGGTCTGCCCTGGGCCTACTCCCAGTTGGACAAGCCTGAAACACCTTACCTAGAGGGGTCCAGGACACAATCCTGGTTAGATGCTCAGATCACCTCAGTTGATTCCTTTCCATGTTGAGCAGTAGTGGCTCTACTCTGAGCTCCTCCTGAATGACCAAACTCCTCACTCTGTCTCTAAGGGAAGCCTAGACGCCCTTCGGAGAAACCTTCTGGTGTTTTTTGGTCACTATCCAGAACTCGTGGCCTTAGGTGAGGGTGACCTGTAAATTGAAAGCTTTGCTTTCACACTCAGCTCTCTCTTCACCTCAACAGCAGGTGTTGCGCCAATCCATCTGTCAATCTCTTGCTCCACACACACACACACACACACACACACACACTAATGAACAAGGCTCCAGGATACTTGAACTTCTTGACTTGGGGCAGCAACTCATTCTCAGCCTGGAGTGTTCATTCACTCAACTAGCTGAACATCATGGCTTTGGACTTGAATTGGGTGGTGGTCGAAGGCAAAAATTCGATCCAATCCCCGGCTGCTTAAACTGGCTTTAGGGACACATTGACTTAAAAATACCAGACTTTAATCAAGTGCATTTATATCTAATGCAACAGTTATTTTTATTAGATGTTGTTTATTATGGAAATTAAATTTAGCCGTAAAGCCATAAATCTTTTGAGATTATGGTCTCTGGTCTGGAAATTAGGAAAATAAAAATATCTAGTTACCCTCCTGACCTTTTAACTAGTTAAACATAGTTATGCGAATATAATTGTGAGCTAATTATTTTTAAATGTCGCATTAAAGATAATTTAATCACAGCTCCTTTATCCAGAGTTGAAACACTTGAATATTCAAGGCCCCATATTGCTGCCGAGGTGTTGAGTAAGAGGATGTAACGGGCTGCATAGACAGTTTAAACATAAGCTTTGGAAGAAGGCCAAAATCATAAATGACTAGAGGCTTTAAAAAACTCCAGACCCCTCTAGAAGTGTTGCAACTTTCAGGACAGGTGATGAAATAATGGTTGTGTCATCGGATGTGTATAAAAACTGAGGTAAGGGGTGGAGGAAAGCAGCTTAGTGGTCAGAATCCAGCTCTGCGCCTGTCACTGTGCTGCTCACTGGGCTTGGCGATGAGACCATTTTAGGCGTGGAACTGTGTCCTTTCTGCTGCCATTAGCATTGTGTGAGAGCGCCGTCCCCGAGACAAAGACGAATTGTAAATCAAGGGAGGATGGAAAGTCTGTCTCTTTGTGGCTGGTGTTTGTGTGTCTGCTCTTTCTCAATAGCTGTGTCCGTGTGTGTGAGAGGGATTCCTTCTCTTCTGGGTAAATGAGCCTCTTTTATTTTACGATTGTCCGTTGACCTTTTCTCCTAATGCTTAACCTTGTTTTTTTTGTGGACGTTTGAGAAAACCACCAATCTTATTGGTTAGTTAGTAACAGAAATAAAATCTTTTGAATTCCCGTATTCGGTGTGGCCTTTATTGATGAAATATGTGGCTTCCTGCAAGGCTGTTGAAAAACTGAAAGCAGAAATTGCATAAATACTTGAACTTGAGAGAGAAGAGCAGCCCTTTGTGACTCTTTCACCTCTATAAAAATAGCTGTCATCGCTGGAAAGTTACAGATATTGCACAATTCAGTCTCCTATTTTTGATGTAGCTCTTTCATGTTATGTTGACATCGTCTGCAATTTGTGAGGTTTTTGTTAAATTACTTTCATGCTCGTTGGTCCCAGAACATATTTTAAAGGATGATTAATGGCTAAAAACAAAAAGAGCTGCCTCTACAGGTAAAAATCTACAGGGTGCAGACCTGTGGAAGCTGGTTCAACATTCAAATCAAATGCTGACTCTGTATTTCTTAACAAAGAGCGATGTGCAGCACTTTTATCTGGTACTGATTGCTGTCATTAATTAACATACATTTAACTTGTCTGCTGTCTGGTTACTGCACTCCCTGTACTCAAAGACCCTTGTGAAGAAGGAAGCTTTGTTCTATAACATCACTGAACAGTCCTCAGTGAACTATGTCTAATGTACTGTCATGTGAAAAAGAATGTTTTCTCAAAACTTTATCCAATCCTGTGAAAGACTGAGTACATGCTTGCAGCTTCCATTGGAGGATTATTCGCAGGTGGAAAATTTTCAAGACAGTTACCAGTCTTCCTAGGAGTGGAATCCCAAGGTCAGACTATGCAATACTCAAATTACACACACAAAAAAACCCCTCAAGAGCCACATCACACACTCTGCAGCAGGGGTGCCCACACTTTTTCAGCTTGCAAGCTACTTATAAAATAACCAGGTCAAAATGATCTACCTACTATAAAAATGCAAAACATAAATTTATGAATATATTGAGTATTCTTTATATGTACAATATATGTTGGTGTACCTTGCATAACTGCATGAACCCATATTGCACAATACAAATCTGTACATTTTTGTTATTACCTTACTGTGATGACTAGCTGTTTGGACAATTGGGATTTTAGTTCCTTCACCTTTCACCGGAGTGAAGTCAGTGCTTTTATGAAAAGTCCGAAAATGCCATTTCACATTTCCCTTCGTTGAAATAGCAATGGTAGACTGGCAGATGAGGCAAATGCCCTTCGAATATGACCTTGTGAAAAGAAGTCCTCCCTTTCCATATGGAAGTGGTAGGTTTTTGGCTTCTTACTTGGTCCAGCTCTCTCACTCATTTTACGAACACGCGTGTGTGGTGACCCGTGTGTCAGAAAAGATCAGATGTCAGACTGGCTACCCTGTATGTTCAATCAAGTCAAATGTAATAGTAAGGAAGGATGGATGATTGGCTGACGTCTATTTTTTTAATGCCGTCCCACACTACCTTTGTGATCGATCGGTAGATTGTAATCAACGTATTGTGCACCATTGCTCTGCAGTATATGGTTAATGTCTTATCCTTCGGCTGCTCTCTTGTAGTTTCCCCAAGGGGACGCCACAGCGGATCTGGCGTAAAACCTGGCAGAACATGTGATACATGTGATATCTGAACTGATGAGGAACTTTAGATCTCATCATCTGCAGTAGTGCATTTTCAGGGCAAATGACTCACCAAACTGGTCATGCCAAAACCCTGACCAGTTCCCCCAATGGAAATCTCACAGTTTTATAGGGTTGTCATGGAGAACTCCTTCCACATTACTGTTGTTACCATAGGGATTCATCTATTACCATGGCACTGCCTTGGCAACCAAGTATGAACTCAGACTAATTTCCTCTTGGCTGGTCATCATCAAGATTCTCTTCAAAGATATAATTAATATTCGGGGAGTATCACTGGTAGTTTGCACGGGAGACAGCTGAAATATGACATTTCTGCTTAATTGTGTTATTCATTTGAATATTAAAAGTCTGTATGCTCTAAACTGTAGTAGTGTCCCTGGTAGCGTAGTGGTTTGTACATTCACCTTACAAATGAAGGGTCCTTGGTTGGGGACACAAGCCCCTCTCATCATGGAGGAGTGCATCAGGAAGGGCGCAGCACAAAACCTCTGCCAAATTACTATTGCAGATTAATCCACTGTGGCGACCCTTTGAAGAATACAAGGGAGCAGTTGAAAGGTACATAAACTAAACTGTAGTGTTAGACTTTTGAAGAAGTGAAGTAAAGAAATTACAGTCTCAAAAGGAGATAAAAGATAAGTCAAAGAAATGAACAAAGGAGATGAAAGAAAAGAAACACAGCTAAAAGAACAGCCATAAACTACAGGAAAGACAGGTACTAAATATGAGAGAAGGAAAAGAATAGAGGAGCCCTTTTTTGTTAGAATGGTTTGCATGAAATGCTGAGCTTTGTCAGGTTGCTCTGGTTGGATTGACATTCCTACATATCAGTCAGACAAAACTAGAGAAACACGAAAGCAAATTGTGCCTGCGCCTGATTTTTGCTTTTATTCAACATATCTGTTCAGACAAATTTATGTCTATGAAAACCACTTTATCTGATTCAGAGCAACTATATCCATTGTATTTGTATTGTCCTCTCTGAGCTGAAACATTAACTATGAAGTGAGCTATGCTGTTTTTTTACCAATTACTTTTTTGTGGATTGCACAATCTACAATCCACAGCTGCACGCAACAAGTTCACACCTGTGCTCTCCGGTAAGCCCAAAGTAGGTTCAGGTACTGGCAGGATGAGATGTGGCAGATGTGGCAGAAAAAGTGTAAACACCATAAATCAAATCACAGTTGCAAAATATGTCTTTGGTGATATCATGGGATTTTAGAATATTTTAATAGCCTTGTAATAACAGATGCTTCTCCCTATTAAACTGTTCCTGTGGTGCAATTTTCATGACCAGGAAAACCAAATCACATGTTGATGGTTGGTTGCAATAGAGATATTAGAAGAGACAATAAATCTTCTCCCAAGCTGTAGTTATCTTGCAGACTGAGTCAGATAATCCTGCAGGATTTAGTGATATTTTTCTGCTTTCATGTTCCTCTCTGCTTTTACAAGCCTTCCAGGGCCTGAGCATGATGCTGCCACCACCATGTTCTAAGGTGGAGAGTATGTTTGTGGTGATGTGCAGCGTTTGGTGTTCGCCAAACACAGCGTCTAGTCTGATAGCCAAAAAGCTAAATTTTTGTCTCTTCAAACCAAAGAACCTTTTTCCAATTGGCCTTGGAGTCTCCCACATGCCTTTGGGTGAGATTTCATGAGCTTTTTTACTAACAGTGGCTTTCTCTTTGCCACTCTCCCATACAGCTTCGACTGGTGAAGAACCCAGGCAACATTTGTTCTATGTACAGTCTCTCCTATCTGAGTCACTGAAGCTTTTAATTCCTTCAGAGTGGTCGTGGCTGTCTTGGTGGTCTCCCTCACCAGTCTTCTTCTTGCCCAGTCACTCAGTTTGTGAGGACGGCCAGCTCTAGGCAGATTTGGACAAGTGCCATAATGGATTTGACTGAAATCCGTGGGATGTCCAGTGAGTTGGAAATCTTTTTGTAGCCATCTCCTGACTTATACTTTTCAATGATCTTTTCTCTGAGTTCCTTGGAGTGTTCTTTTGTCCTCATGTTGCAAATGTAGCAGGAATACTGATGAACCAGGGACCTCCCAGACACAGGTGTTTTTATACTACAATCACTGACACACATTAGCTGCACTCAGGTGATCTCCTTTTCACTAACTGACACTGCTGGACTGAACATGCTGGATGTCTGTTGAATTAGGTCAGTCCTTTTAAAGGGGGTGAATATTTATGCAAGGATTTATTTTACCTTATATATTTTTAATTCATTGACATTAGTTTGTAAAACTCTATTTTCACTTTGACATGACAGAAGCTTTTGTTGCAAATTCTTGTCAAAAAATTCAAATTATATTGACCATGATTTAATTTAATTAAAGCAATAAAAGGGTGAAACATTGAAGGGGTGAATACTTTTTATTGGTTTTGTAACTTACCATTTAAAAAACTTTAACAGAGTTTGGGGCAAAGTCAGCAAAAGTATTGTGTCACCTACTCATTACACGTACAAGAGGTTTTATGACATGCCATTCTAAACCCATTAATACATAACAGTTGCCACGCTTCAGGGAATCATCTCTCCAAGATTTTACCCAGTCATCCAAAAGAGCATTTTTGAAATTCTATTCAATTCAATTTTATATATATAGCACCAATTCACAACAAAACTCACCTCAAGGTGCTTTACACTGTAAGTTAAAGACCCTACAGTATTAGAGAGAAAATCCCAACAATCCGATGATCCCCTATGAGCAAGTACTCGACGACTGTGGGAAGGAAAAACTTCCTTTTAACAGGAAGTGACTTCCGGCAGACACTTTTGATGGACACCTTCTCATCCAACAACAAATACCACTTAAGTTGACGGTGGAATATCTGTGAGGGAAACATTTCACTTACTGAACTTTTGCAATGGTAGTATACTATTACCGTACCATGTTGGAATTCATTGAGCAAATGTTTGTAAAGGCAGACTGCTGAAGCTCCGTGCCATGTCAGATAGTAGACTGTCTTGCTACAATAAAAGTTATCTCACCGGGCAAAGCAAAGAAGCAAACTCTATAGAACCAATAAAATAACTGCCATCAGACTTTACAGCATCACTTTACATGTTTCTGGAGAGAGATGTTAGCTTGAGGTTCTAGACTGATGAACATGCAGAGACATTACATTACATCATTACATTGCTATGAGTATTACTAAAGTCTCTTCCATGTGTCTGAATCTAGTGCTGCCAACTAGTAATCCAAATGGTGAACACATGTATAGTAGCTACTGTAGATCCTTTCAGTGCACAGAGATACTTGTTGTTTTTATCAGAAAATGAGTACTTAAAGTTTAGCAGAGATGTTTAAACAAGTGCTTTATTTATTGTTACACAGAAAGGAATTTTCTCATTTAGTTTTTATGATTGCTAAATCAAACCCATAAATGCCGCCAAAGCCTTTATACCTAGAAAGGACTTTCATTCTCTATCAAAGTTTGTGATCTGCTAGTTGTGATAAAGGAGTGTTTGGTGTTGATAACACCCACTTAGACAAGCAGAAACAAGCCCACTGATGCACATATGTTGAGTCAGTTTTGGTACTGTGAGGTGCAATATGAATCACTTCATCATGATGCAAGAGGGCTGCAAACATGAGAAACCTTTTGACATAAGTTGTGCTAGAATAAACAAAAGTGTTATTTTGAGCTCATCAGTTTGAGAGTAAACGCAGTGTTTCCCTCTCGACTTGAAAACTTCCTTCGCTTATTGTTATAATGCACATGGGAGACTATACATGGTTAGTTTTCCACCACAAAGCTATGGCTTTACTGGATGGGTGCATTGCACAGATAAAGAAATGTGGGGAATGAGTGCAGGGGAATGATAAGCAATGATGTTTTGAGTGGCCAGGAGTTGAACCGAGGACTGAGCTACTGAGGGTATTTTTGCTCATGAAGTATGTACCTTGAGTCATTGGGCTGCCCCAAACAATGTGAATTTTTAACTGAATGAAAACTTGATACTCCCAGTGCATACATGCCAGAAGTTGGAAGAGAATGGCCAAACTGCTTTGAGGTAATATGAAGGCAACAGCAACACAAATAACTACTTATTATAACCAAGATATGAAGAAGAAGAGCATGTCTGAACATGCAGCACATTGAACCTTGAAGCAGATGGGCTACAGCAGCAGAAGACCACACCAGGTGCTACTGCTGTCGGCTAAGAACAGGTAATGGAGGCTACAGTTCCCATGGGCTCACCAAAAGCAGACAGTAGAAGACTGGAAAAATGTTGCCCGGTCTGATGACTCTTAAATTTCCGCTTCAACATTCAGATGGTAGGGTCAAAATTTGGTGCAAACGACACGAAAGCATGAATTCATCATAGTTCAGGCTGCTGCTGCTGCTGCTGCTGCTGGTAAAATGTTGTGGAGGATATTTTCTTGGCACACTTTAAACACCACAGTCTACCTAAGTATTATTGCTGACCATGTCTGTCTCTTTATGACCACAGTGTACCCATCTGCTGATGGCTGTTTCCAGCAGGATAACGCACCATGTCGCTATGCTCAAATAATCTCAAACTCTTTTGCCGAACATGAACATGATTTCTGTACTCAAATGACCTCCATAGTCACCAGATCTCCATCCAATAGCGCACCTTTGGGATGTGGTGGAACGGGAAATTGGCATCATGGATGTGCAGCCAATAAATCTGCAGCAACTGTGTGATGGTCCAAAATCTTTCCAGCATCTTGTTGAATTCCTGCCATGAAGAATTAAGACAGCTCTTCAAGGCAAGAAAGGGTCCACCCTGGTATTAGCAAGGTGTACCTAATAAGGTGGCCAGTGAGTATATACAGAAAATGGATTTGGCAGTGAAGTATGGGACATCCTGTGACTATTTTTAATTAACTTTTACAGTATTAATTCAGTAAAGAAGGAGTAGATGTAATTTTATGAATTTGTAATAATAAACCACATCATGCCATTTAATTGCTTTAATCCTGGCATATGCGAAATTTGCCGTGTTTAACTTAACAGATGTCATACCTCTGTCTTTGGAGCTTCCTGATGAAGTCAAGGTATCAGTTACTGGTACGCAGAATTATGCTAAAACAGAGACTACACAGTGCAGACAAAGTACACAAAAGCTCAATGAAAAATAATTAACAGCAGGTCCAAATTGTCTCATACCTTGTTTTCTACCACAGCCAAGTTCTTAGCTTTGTGTGTTGTGCCAAAAAAACCTCCAAGTCTAAATACATGTGCAGACAGGTTACAAATACAAGGAAAAGCTGAACCTTTGACCCCCACAGCGAGGAGATCTGCTGGTGCTGTCAGTATGCTTCAGAGGGGCAAATAGCACACACACAAATCTGTCATTTGGAAAAAAAGCTTTAGAGCTCAAAGTTTACACTTGCTTTGATAAAAAAATCAACTGAAAACCACATGGGAACGTCACTATTTTGTCTGCTGCATACATGCATGTGATGGCTGTTGCTGCATTGAGGAATGTAACATACCAATCTCAAAAAGTAGACATGCAGTTAAATATAGGGAGGCGGCCTCTCTCTTCTCTGATCCTTCCCGTCTGTCTCCTCTCACTCTGAAAGAAAACTCTTCTGTCTCAATCTCTCAAGCACTCTTCTTCTAACTCATATCTGATATGTTCATAATCATTCAAATGTGTACCTACGAGTACTGTACATCTCGAGACTGAACTCATTATTTTGGTCCCATTAGCAACCCACCGGGGCTTACCACCCTCTGTCTCCTGTAACCACCAGTTATTTTTGCCTGTAATAAATCCGGGTTATGGAGCACTTACTGTGGAGGTTAAAAAAAAAAAAAAAAAACACTCCCTTTTCCAGGAGGCCTTTTAGCGGCTGACTGAAAGAGAGTTTAGCTGTAAAAGTATCATGTTACCGCTTGGTGCATGGATATAACAGTTTGAAGAAATGTGTGTGTGTGTGTGCACGCACGTATGTGTTTGAGCTGTCGTATTTAATTCAGGCTGAGAGATCATTAGACATCTTCAATGGCAAATATAAGTGTATAGATTTAATATGACATGATTCCTGTTAAAGCTAAATTTTTAGAGTATGTCAGTGGAAATCCATAAATTAGAAAGGCTGTTTGATTTAACACCACATACAGAGGGGCGGCATAATTTAGAAATGTGCAAAGGCTTTATTGCTTTAATTTTATGCTCACATGTACTCATGCGGGATGAAGTCATTGTTCAAGATTTAGTTCCAGGAAACTGAAGCGTCCACTTGTGGCACAATTCAATAAGCGGTCTCTTAGTCTGCAGCATCTTCTTTATAGACTATACATGTGAAAGATGGACATCTGAAAAAGCCAGTCCAAAGTTAACTGTCTTAAACGCGTATTCTTTCAAATGGCCTGCAGGTTCAACTCTTCTTTATGAAAAGGAAGTCACTTTATATGGAAGGGAACACAGCATGATGTTTATGTCGTAAAAGACGGTCCCATATAAAGAAAATGGATGATAAAGCAGAAATTGCAGCATCCTCAGTTTCTCAGTTCATTTCAGTTTCAAGAAATGTGGGTGATATCACGGTTGCTTTAATATACAGACTATAGTCTTCATATCCAAAAAGCAAGAAATGTGAATGTCATGGGGTGTCTGATGGTGTATTATAAATAAAGCCTTTTGTGGCAGCAGAGAGAGGTACACATAGCTGGGTTGAAGACTTCAAGTCAAGAAAGTGAAGCTGGATCAAAGTGAGCTTACCAGACAATTGTAGCCTCATCTCCACTTGAGCCACTAGACACATCTGAATCTCTCACCAACCTGCGAGCAGAGTGTAGCTAATGTAGATTTTATATGGAAGAAATATCTTTGGAATATAAATAGATGATTTCGCATTGATTTTTTTAATGCCCTTTACAAGCTCAAGAATAATGAAAGTGCTCTGATGTAAGCATTGTTCTTAGGAAAACGTAAAGCTTCATCAGCAGTACATTTTGCTTTCCCTTTGTAGATAATGGTGGTAAAACAGTGCACCTGCCATTTTTCTAAATAGTAAATACTGTAGATTTCACCAAGGAGGTTTAATTTGGGTTCTTTTTGTTTTATGCATAAAGTTACAAATTGGCATGAAATTTTCAGTGTTGGTGGGACTTGCACAAAAGAAGTGACAAAAATATACAGATATTAGTTTGCTGAAGGTTTGCTTTATTTCAGTTAATCTGAATAAACACAGAAATATTTTACTTTAGGAAAACAGAAATCTGAGGATTGTTCAGCACTGGCGGAGGTCTCAGACTTGTGTCTTGTGCAGTTTGATCAGAGCATCTTTTTTATACACGGAAAAACTACAGATGACTACACTTGGTTGTTTTTGTAATAGTGAGCTGTGGCCACCAGATGTCAGACTGGATTCTTCGGTTCAAACAGGAAGTAAAACTTGAACGCTTGCTGGTCTCCACAAGGAGTCACACAAAGCAATGATTAACCTTAACCCGACCAGAGCCAGAGTGAAATATACCACTTTATTACGCCTTGTGTTGGAGCTCATTTCAGTGTGGTGTGTTCAAGAACAGCATACAGCAAAGAAGCAAGACAGACAGTGAAACAAACTGTGTGTGTGTAAATACTGTAGCTTTGCGATGAGTGTGTCTCGGTCAGAGAATAACATTAATGAATAGCCCTGAATACAAATCCTTGAATGCCTCTGCTTCTCAATGGACAATACAGTTATAATTGTACTGGGCAAACTGACTCACATTGGCATAATCCACTCACAACACACATGTATACACTCTCACAGAAGGGGCAATAATCCACAGTGATCCACCACCAGGGGTTTTCCTGTCTTTGTTCATTATTGATAAGGAAGAGGCAGTGAGGGTGTAATGAGGGTGGTTAATGAAGAATTTTTGTCCTAGCAGTGCATCACTTCTTCACATTTGCTTACTCTCTTTTGAACTTGTTACTTACAAAGCACATAACAGTATATGTATTATTATTATATTGTATTATGAATTGGTATGAAATTTCCCCACGTCATGAATACTTGTACCATTGTACTGTTTTGACATCTGGACTGATGAAAATAAGAATGACTCAAAAGTGCTTTCAAGGTAGATGAAGTCTTAATTAAAAGACTATTGGTAGGAAGCGTGGAGAAATTCACAATACTGATAGTATCACAATTCATCCATTTTGCAATACTCAATTTCCAAGTCATCTATATCTTTACCTATTACAAAATATGTGTAATTAAAGATGTTGTCAGGCATTTACCATGGGCGTTTCTTCTTCTTCTTCACGCTGATGAGAAGTCATGTCTCTGGTAAGATGAACTAGCAGGGGAATCTGTTTATAATTACACTATGGTATAGAAAACATATCAAAGAAACAATATGATATACTACTATATCATTCATTTATTTTACCCTTAAAAGCCTGTAAAATAAAATTACAAAGCTCTAATACTGAAGTGCCATGTTAAAAGTTAATGTTTGCCTTTGTACAATCCCCAGTTCCTAAAAAGGTTGGGATGCTGCATAAAATATAAATAAAAACACAATGTAATGAGATTTCCAAATCTCATGAAATATTTTATTCACAAAAGAACTTGGGACACATATCAAAAGCTCAAAGTCATACATTTTACTGCTTCATGCAAAAATACCAGCTCATCTTGACATTGATGGGAGCAACACATCTAAAAAAAAAATGCTAGGACAAGGGCAACAAAAGGCTGGAAAAGTAAGTGGTATTAAAAAGAAACAGCTGGAGGAACATGTTGCAAATAATTAAGTTAATTGGCCACAGGCCAGTAATGTGATTGGGTATGAAAACACTTAAGGGAGGCAGCCTTCCACAGAAGTAAAGATGGGCAATCTGCGAGAACCAGCATCTACAACTTGTGGAACAGTTTCAAAATAATGTTCATGAATGTGAAATTGCAAAGACTTTGAATATTCCATCAGCTGCAGTACATGATATCATCAAGAGATCCAATACTCTGGTGATCTTCGGGCCCTCAGGCAGCACTGCATTGCAAACAGGCATGATTCTGTCATGGAAATCACTGCATGGACTCAGGAACACTTCCAAAAATCACTGTGAACACAACTGGCTATGCGATCCACTAATGCAGGTTAAAGCTCTATCATGCAAAGAAGAAGCCACATGTGAACATGATCCAATGCTGCCCTCTTCTCTGAGCCAAACCTCATTTAAAATTCATAGTGGTATACATGGCCATATCCCAACTTTTTTGAGATGTGTCGCTGCCATCAAATTCAAGATAAGTTATTGTTTTTCATGAAATTGTAAAATGTCTCACTTTCAACATTTGACAAGTTTTCTGTTATTTTGTGAATAAAATGAGAATAAACCGAGAGTGTTTTTATTTATATTATATGCAGTGTTCCAACCTTTTTCATACTTGCGGTTTTAAATGTTGCATGTAAAATCCTATACAAAATAGTGTCCTTGATTAAAAGTCTGAAAAGTGAAGCCAGGTCTGCATTTTCTTGAATGACCAGCAGAGGGAGGCTCCTCTGTTTGTGAAAAGCAGTCTGATTAAATTTAAAGAAAGCGACCCTATAGCTGACTTGCTTTATTACCTAAGTAAGTGTTTTTCTAATGACTTAATGATCTCAGTCATGAGCTTCATTTCTTCTGCAGAACAGCGTGATCTTCATTTTGTAAGTTATGGTTCCATTTAAAATGGAATGGGCAATGTCACGTGACAGTTATCCTCTGTGGCAGACAGACAACTGGAGACACTACAGATGAGTTCCTCCTATACTTATTAGAGGTCCGCTTGAGGTCCGCCTGAAGGTTGCATGAGTAGTTTGTGGATTGCAATGTAAAGTCTCCGTGAACAAGTCCTCACTGTCACAAAAAATGGTAGGCATGTGGACAGCTGCTAAAAGGAAATTTAAGTCACTCAGACTTGCAAACGTGAAAACAGTAACACCCCTATCACAGCAGCTGCTTCCATCTTTAAGTCTATGGCTGTATGGTGAGCATTGCTCCTGTAAAGATCACTAATGAAACCAGATCCAGTTGGCTGTCTTTGAGCTGCTTAGATTAGCTTGAGGTGTGTCCTCCTTTTGTTTGAAATGCTTAATGACACCATTAGTATTCCAGCTTTTTATTATCCATAACTGGTCAACCTCAAAAGCAGGATATATATATTTGCAACCATATACACGCTTTTGCACAATTTCAGTGGGCCTGTTGCTGCTACTGACTTCGCTGCTGCCATTGCACTTGTGTCTCCTCCAGTATCATATGAAAACAAATCAGCTTATGATCATATTTTTATTTGCTCTTGCAAGTGCTCACCAGAAGTGATGTCCCAGGTGATGGCGCGAGCCGTGCTTTGTTGCTGCTTCCCCTTGACGTGCACCTTGTGATTTTTTTTTTTTTTTTTTTTAACCTGGCATGTGCGGCACAGTGGGGTTGAAGACAAGTGTATACAGCTGTTTTGGTATCTACCCCCATTTCAGTGACATATCAGTATCAGTTCAGAGATTCTAATGTTATACAGACGGAAATACTGCAACACCTTGAAAAGATTATGTGCTTTGGAGGAAACTGAAACAACTTCTTCTACTTCTAAATCAGTGCTGATTCAGAGGTTTTTCAGAGTGGTGAGACCGGCCCGCCCTCAGTGCCTGTATAAATGGTGACGGGGCTGACACACGACCAGTGCGGCGAATATAAATGCAGCTTGAGAGGGATAAAAACAGTAAAGTAAAGAAAAAAATTAGCTCAACCTTAACTGATACCAATCCACTTGTCAGCCTGATACTTATGGTCAGCTGAGTCTTTGATTTTTTTTTTTTTTTTTTTGGGTGCCCAACTCACAAAATGAATGTTAATTAGCTCTATCTAACTGAATTTGCAGATGACAGTTGTGAAAGTTGGAAAATATCAATGACTCAAAAAGCCTGTCAGCTGTTAACCCATAAGAACCAATGGTGACATGCATGTAAGGTTCTTATGGGTTAATATTGTAAGTTATAATTAATCTCACAGCTCTTGTGGTTTGAGAAGAGTGACTCTGATATGAAATAATTTATTGTTGAGCTGTAGCTCCATAGAAGAATATTTTCTTTCGTTACTTTCTGAAATATCTAAAATAATAAGAAATATCAACAGGACTAATGTGACAAAGGAGTAAGAGTAAAGAAACCATTTAAGCCAGAATCTGCTTTCCTGTTTTTTTTTTTTTAACTTCTTGAAGAAAGCATCTCTTGCTCTTTGCACTGGAACAAGCACGCACAGACACACACAGAAACACAAACGACGGGCCAGTGAGCTGGCATTGATTGCTATTAATACTCAAGCCCCCGTATTGTAGCTTGTTGCTGCTCCGTTCTCACTTGTGGAGCGTGTGGGAGGCAGCCGCGTCTAAAGACAGGTAGAAGTGAAGTATGTGAAAGAGAGAGAGAGACAAATGCACAGAGAGAAAGAGCGAGAATGTGCGTCTCTCCGTCGCTCCTGCTGGGCTGCCTGCTTGGCTCCTCTCCTCGCGGACGGAGTGTGTGTGTCTGTGTAACTGTGTGTTGTGTGGAAGTGGGTGTGAGCAGCTGAGCGAGTTGGTCGCCGCTCCACTCTTCCCCGCTCATCCATGCTGGATTAAAAAAAAACCTTTTTTGGAGTCGTACAAACAGCTGCTGGGGACGCGTACAGCTGCTACAATGAGTGAAGAGGCTAAAGACAAATCTGCAGGGAAATCAGCTCATCGCAAAAAGAAAGGAAAGAAGGTAAAAGAAACACTGAGCTTGACTTGGGTAAACAACATGGTGTGGCTGCTTCAGGTGAAACAGAATTCATTTTGACGGGAAATTAGACCTACTTCTTGTTGCTTTTTTGACAAAAGTTAGAGGATATTTTTCCAAAAAATTAATATTCTGTCTTTGGTAGATTTCTTGGGTGGATTTTGCTGATGGAGAGCAGCTCTTTGTTGTGGTCGCTGTCAGCTTCTCAGATAATTTCATCATCTTTGTTTTCAGTCATATAAAAATGGTAATGAATTCATTATGAAAACAATATTATTTGCACTGATGTTCACTGTGTACAGTTCACACTGAAGTGACTCACGCAGAGGGAAGGCATTCGTGATGTGGCAGTAATGCTGTGCTACTTGGATATTTGTTTGTCTCACCCAGTAACCAGTCAAAATGTTTCTTTTCTATTTCCTTTAAATCTGATTCTATTAAATCACAAAATGTGACTGCAGGCATTAAGCACCTGTTAACCTGTGAATATGCTCAGTGAGAGCTTAGGATAAGAAGTAGAAGAGAACAAAAATGAAATGGAGGGGAGGGTACTCCAGGGAGAGATGAGACAAAAGGATGACAGAGGAAGAAAATGCTTTGGAGGACAAAGGAGAAAAGGTGTGGAAAAACTGAGTGGTGAAGAAGAAAAGTAGGACGGGAGGCGAAAGTGAAAAGTGGACTGGGAGGTGAAGATGAGAGACAAGAGGGGGAAGAAAGAGATGTGCAAGTGATAGAGCAAGTCTTTCTTTGACTCACATCTATATTGAAGCCATCCAGGGTCACATCTTGCATCATTTCAACAAGACTAAGCAAATATGGCAGTGATTTGTTTGAGTGGTAATGCAGAAAATTCTTTCTCACTGCTTGCTCAGTTATTAAAATGGATTTCTCTTTGTTTGGCAGATGCATTAGGATTTATAGTTCTACATTAGCTGGCTGTCAGGTTGAGTGGGTGGAGTTGTGTGTGTGTGTGTGTGTGTGTGCAGCCTTTGTTTATGCCACCAAAACACACACCCTTTCAAAAAAGAGTCTATGGAAATATGGTCACGGTTTAGTAATATTTGCTGGACTTTAATCAAATCAAATCACATTTATTTATATAGCAGGTTTTAGAAAGTGCCGTACACCTGTGGGACAGACATTATCAGAAATATGTGCAGAACATTTCACATATTTTATGTGAATTATTTTTAGGGATCTAGAAAATGGTCTTGGGGAAAGGTTTTTATAGAAAAAATTAGATTATGGGCTAAGAAGCTTGGTTGGGTTGCTGTATCAAGCAATTAACTCTCCTGGCATTTTGTTTTCTCGAACAAGAAAAAAAATTCTTCAAGCTATTTAACATTTACCATCAGCTCATTAGCTTAGTTTGATTCTTACAAGACACTAAGTTTACATGGTTTATCCATTTTTTTAGGCCTGTATGCTGGTGACAGGAGTGGTCAGTGGCAATATGCCTTTGGATTGTCTGTCTGTCTATCCCATTCTCATGCTTCCCCCTCTCCTCCTCCTTTGTCTTTGGCCAGCAGTCGCATAGTTTCCACCAGCACCCTGCTGGTCAACAGCATCTGTGATGGTCGTTGTTGACTTAACTGATCTGGTATGAAAATCTTATTATAGATCCGAATATTTCATTTGAGCTGTAGACGACGGAAAGATATTTGATTTGTTAAAGATTTTATGCTGGATGCCCTTCCTGACACAGCCCTCCTTATTTATCCAGGCTTGGGACCAGGCTGAGTAGTGATGTCACCAGAACTGACACTTATGATACCTTTAAGTACTAAGTACTGGAAGCACTGGATGCAGCATAAGTACCGAGGTTGCAATTTTTCTGGAACCGATAGGCTTTCAGTGGCTACCTTTGTATACATGATTAAGTTGATGTGATGTAACTAATGTTATATCTTAAAATAGGAATACTTACATGTTGTTTTTTTTTTCTTTTTCAAAAAACTTGTAAAGAAAAAGTTCCTAAAGCCGTGAGAAATGATGCGATTCATGGCATGATTGTAGCATCTTTGCAAACTGTTGCACTACTAACACATAAAATCACAGGACTGTATTCTGTTCTGTGCTGCTGTCGCTTTTATTTACAGAAAAAAACATTTTTGTAATGTTGCTTTTAATAAAGGAGCTTATGTGTAAATATATATTTTTCCTTTCTTTTTAAACCATGGTATCAAATTTGGTATCAAATTGTGTAATTTTGCTGGTATTGTTATTGCATCAGGAAGGGCATCCAGCTTAAAATCTTTTCCAAATTACCTCTGCCGATTCATCCCCTGTGGACACCCTCTTGGGGAATTACAAGAGAGCAGCTGAAGATTGAGGATTCAGTTACATGCTAGCTTTTAGTCTGTGATAGTTTTGGGGTCTTAGTGTAAGATGACCAATATGAAGCCAAAAACGTTTGATAACCACCCATTGGACTATAAATTACTTTGTTCTTATATTTAAAGGTGTAGTCCAAACTGTGAATGTGTGTTACTGTCTATACAGTTTGTGTGTGTTTTTTGCAGAGCCTTCTGCTGTGGAAAAACTGCTGACTAAGCATCATTGTTCTATAAGATTCAGCTTTATGTTAAGTCAGCTTTTCCTAATTGTCTCCCTGCGCACATATGCTATAGTCTTCTCTATCACTTCTATGCAACTGGTGTTTCTTTGTCCTCCCAGAAGGTAACATACAGTACATTTACTGCATCTTCTAATATTGATGTCCTTAGGAAGGGACAAGTGTATATGTCTCAGTGCATGTTGGACTGTCGTATGGTGCTAAGATTAATGGCTCTCTTTGTGTTTCAGCAATGCAAGTAGGCAGTGCAGTGAGGATAGAGGGAAAAGGAGCTGGAGCGAAATGACCGGAAAGGGTAAAAAGAGAGATGGGGAAGAGTGGGCCAAGTAAAGTTTGACATAGGAAATGAAGGAAGAAAGTGAGGGAATGCGATGAATGACGTGTAGAGAGAGAAAAGAGAGGAGAGACCGAACTGATAACCTCACG
>VUQH01033686.1:8223-19798 GCA_015106775.1 Etroplus canarensis | reverse complement strand
CCGAACTGATAACCTCACGATTCAGTTGTGAGACGGCATCTCAGCTGATGAGAGATGACTGTTGTGTCACTGTGATCCTGTGAGGAAGAGACAGTCAGGGAGAAATGTGCAGGAAGAGGAGAATAGGCAGCAAAAGCAGATGAAAAAATACAGACTGAAGTGGTAGAAGAGGAGCTTGATGGCTCTATTTTAGTGAAGAAGCAAGAAGGCAGATGAAGGGATGGGTAGGCAGAGAGTGAAGAGGAGGGAAATAAAGGAGAATTCGAAGACAGGATAAGTAGAGAGATCAGGAGGATAATCTCGAAGAAAGGAGGGGGCATGTTTCTTCTTTGAGATGAATGTTGCCTCCACTTTTGCCTGTTGCTATCTGTGGTGAGAAACCACAGTGAAACAGTAGCACAGTTGTGGATGACAACATTCAGTATGAGTAACCCAGGAAGATCCGAGAACCATCACACACCTCTGAAGGGAACAATTGAATGCTTGAACGTGGGTGTGTTTAAGGTGAGAATTATGTGAAGCTACTTGGTGAAAGAAATGCTATTATATTTCAGTAGGAGGACCTCAGATGAAGCCCACATTTCAGTACACATACTGTTGTCTCATCTGAGCACCCAGGCAGCCGGGGGGCATGAGCCCTGGAGAGCCAAAACCACAGTCAACCAGCCCAGCCAGAAGCCAGCCACCCTAAGCATGAGTAGAGCACAGGCCACAGGGCTCCGCTGCCCTGGGACCCACCCCAAACCCCAGCAGGAGGCCCATCTCAGCCAGGGAGGCCCCCCAACCATCTGTATGTGGTCTGGGAGTCTGAATATGCAAGCGCACATGTGTACCAAAAGGAGGCATGCACGCTTTCTTGTGTTAATTATTAAATATTACATTAAATTTCTTCTGCAATTTCCGTAAAAAGCACGTACCTTGTGATAAATGACGACCGGATTATTAGTCAGCTTTTTCTCCAGTGAGTTTCTCATCTGCTAGATGGACTCCAACCCCATTAGACTGCAGCTAGTGACTGTATTCCTTGTTCTACTTGTTGCTTCAGTGATTTTGTGCAATTGTGCATGAACAGATTTTCCACCTGTTGCGAGTTCTGGTTAGAGTGGCCTTCCACCTCACAGCTGATCTTCGGAGCAGGAGTACCTCTGACTGTGGAATGAGAGACTCACTGGAGAGGTAGTTTAATTATATTGAGGACTACCAAAACAGCGGCCTTGCCAGCAAGCCATCCAATAAGGAAACATGAGATAAGAGACAGGAAGGGCCGAGACTAGCTGGTTAGCAGTGACTGAACTTTGAAATGAGAGTGACATGGTTGTCCACTATGTCATTTTTCTCTCAAAGGGATAGAAAAAAAGTGAAAATTCTAAAATGATTCACCCAGTCTACGTCAGTGGCTTTTAATACACCTGGGTGGGCTGCCAAAGTACATTGTCATTATAGTGTCTAATGATAAAATATTTTTAGAGTAGCCAGCTAGAGGTGACATTATTTGTATTTACTTTATTACATCATCTTTTGCTGCCTGTTTATATATCTTAGCTTATTACATGCCAGAGGTTTTGCTTTTAGCACCAAGTCTTTGAGTGTCACAGAAATGGGAAGGAGGGAAGGCGAGAGAGGGAGACCCAGGGGACTAGAGAGCTTAGCAGGTGTGTTAATGGATGTAACTATGACAACTAAAGACCTGCTGGGAGAGGGAGGAAGCGAGAGGATCAGTGTGGAGATGTGGAAGTTAGTCATCAGGTAGAGAGAATGCATTAAGGCTCACACACTGTATAAAGTTATTGTAGGAGTAGAAATCATTAAATTGGGCACTAAAGTACTCAGAGTAAATGCATCTCTGATTGGACTGCATGAACTCAAGGTTTGGAGGATGAAAACAAATTTATATGAGCTGTCACACCCTACACTGGTCTGTGTGTGGGTCCAGTATGCACAAATATAGTTGGTTTGCGTTTTGCATTCAAACTATGTAACCGTAAGTCCGTGTGGTGTGGAGTTGTGAAACTGAGAAGGGAGACAGGAAGACGGCGTGCACGTGTACTGAGAAATACCTCAGCAGAATGTGGAGGTGGAGGTGCCAAGTGCCAAATAATCACTTCAGTCTGCTCAGAATGCTTAATGCTGAATGCTCATGTAAAACTTAATAAAATATCATCAAATGCAATCACATGGCATGATTATATCAGAGGTATTAACTTATCCATGTGGCTTCTAATAATGATAGATCAACTTCGCTGAAACATCCCATCTGTTAGAGGTAGGTGAGCAGCACATGTATGCCTGGTGTATCAGTGTTTTTGTGCTGTTTTAGTAAGAGAAGTGGACTATTGCTTATGTAACATGGCTGCCCACGTTCAGTCATTTTCAGCCCACACCCTCTCCAATGTCAATACTGTCAATGCTTTCAATAGGCATGAAGTGGTAGCTTCAGCATGCTGGCAAAACTGATTTATCCACGGTAAAGAGCAAGAAAATACAGTTGTTTGCTGACATTTTGCTTTGTCCTTTACAAGAAATTATAAATGTTGGTCCAAACTTTTTAATGCCTACACAAATGCTTTATTTATTTAGTAATTGCAAAGCAAAGCCAAAGCCTCCACCTAACGTCTTATCTTTCACGTATCCTCCTAGAGTGTGACCAGATGTACAGCATTTTTACCCCTTGTACCTCTGTCCTACATAATGGGAAAATGTTCCACATTTTGACTGGCTCTGTGGGACATTCACTTTTCTACAGTCTGGCTTTTACCTGATCCATGTGAAAAAAGCAGGGAAGGCTTTTTATGAAATCAAGTGAAGGTTAGCCTGTGCAATGCTATGCCAGTCAGGAAAAGTTACAAGTCACCAAATGCCACAGACTTTGCAGCTTTTGGTGAAAATGATGGAAACTACCACATAGACAATGAACTGGCATTATTTTTGTGTCTTTTGATAGTTATTTTCCGATGCGACACAAAGGAGAAAATAGCATGAAGTCACACTGCATATATATATATATATATATATATGGATTGCAGTAGTCCTCACCTGAGAAAGAACTGTCACTGCTACTTAGATGTGCATATATCATGCATCAGACTGCTATGGACTTCTTTTTATTTTCATTAGTAGATGACTCCAGCCATTAATCCTGCACTCCTTTAACAATGTACGAATCCTTAAGGGTCAAAGCTGAAATGGCCAGATCCGTTTTATTTATTCTTAATGCTTTCTGTTCTCATTGGTGCCTGCTTAACCCACAACCCAACTTGACTGCACAGTTCAGTGGCTTTTTTAGCTTGTAACCATAACTGTGCATGCAAAAAGAATAAGTAGACAGTCATTCATGGCATTGCCATATGTGCGTTACTGACACAGTATATTTCATTTTTAAATGTAATGGTTATCAAAAATGCATATACAGTATGACACACCCAGTACAGACCATCAGAAATGCAGTATTTCTTTTTAAAAAATTGATTTTATAGTAGGTCTGCAGTTACCACAGTGTTTACCCTTTGGACTGAGTTTCCTCCTCTTCCAGAGGATGGTGCTGGGTGGAGTCAGACAGGTTACCCTAAACCAGGGTGTAATCCCAGTTGGAATGCCTGGTGCACAGCATTTTGCAGGCACGGAGCTGGCTGCCCTCCCATATAGTTCATCATGCCTGTTGAGGCCAGCATTGCCAGGGATACCTGATAAGTCCTCAGACACTTGTATGAGCCAGTGATAGAGTTTGGCCAAGTTGTACTATGGGTGCCATGTTACACTCGCTTCTCTGAAAGACAGGAAGTGTTGGCTGCATGGCGTGACATTAACTGATAAGGTAGCTCACTCTGAAATTCTGCTGGCATGCCCAGAAAGTCGGCAACATTACACTCAAGTCACACCCTTGGCATCGTGTACCACTTGGGTGAAAAAGGCATTATAGGTCACTGCAGCCACAGTGATATTCAGGGATTTCTTTGAAATTGTCATTTAAGTTATTATTATTAATGATATTCACTTTAAAATAAGTGAAAGTGGTACAATGTGTGAGTGGCCTGGTACTGATTTTTGCATATAAATTGTTTTAGTCTTATGCTGATTATTATATCCTTGAAAAGCAGGACTATGATGGAATCATTAGTGCTGCTGCTGCTGCTGCCGCCAATCTTTTGGGTCACCACAATAGTGCAAAAACTGACACAGGATTTTGGCACAGTGATAAACCTCCATCAGATCTTGAACTGATTAAATTTTCAGCCATTTGGAAAATATGGATTTGCCACTATAGGTGGTATTATCTGTATTTACTTTTTGTTACATCTTTAGCCATAATTCTGGGACTTTTCATTTCAGCTGCATGAAATGAAAACCAAATTGATCGTGGGACACTACATATTCATAGTGACATCAGGTCTTGTCTGCTGCCATTGCCGTCTGCTGTTGCCACGGCTGAAATTGGTTTAAAAAAAAAAAAGTACATTTTTAGCCATATCTCTCTGATTATTCATCTTATCTTCATGAAGCGAAAACCAAATTACTTCTCTGGTGTCGGGTGAGGTGTTTCAGGCATGTCCCACATGAAGGAGACACTGGGGCAGACCCAGGACATGCTGGAGACGTCTCTTGGCTGACTTGAGAACACCTTGCTGTCCCCCTGGAAGAGCTGGAGGTGGTAAAAAATGTTCAGGGATATTATGGAATCAGCTTCCATACCGTATATGCTGGTTCATAATAATTCAATTTGCTATTAAAAAAGAGAAAGAACCCAAATTGATTATGGCATCTGTCTTCACATCACATCAAGTGGGGTTGAGTCAGGTCAGCATTCATGAAGAAATTGGGGCTTTTCAGGGTTATACTGTACCGCATGGCAACAATGGGGAGCTAGTTCTCATTAGTTTGTGCAAGACAGCCAACAAACGACAAGAAACCATATCATTTTCTTTGTCAACTTCACACATCACAGTAACCTGTGAATTGTGATAGATCTTTAACCAGGTGAGCTAATAAGTCATTTGTATGTCTACCAGTGTGAACAAAGCCTAAATCCACACGAAGACATAAAATAAAATTAATCTGAATCTGTTCTAGATGTAAATATTGAGATCATATCTTGTGAATAATGATTCTTCATTAAAAATCATTAAAACTACAACAGTTTTTTTTTTTTAATTAAAGGCGTTATAAGAGTCCTTATGTGGCTTTAAATCTATGAAAAGGAAGGCAGTAATAATGGAGTGTTGTCAAAATGGCCATTCACTCTAAATGTCAGTTTACTATTCTTCACTTTTTCAGAAGATTACTTCAATGGTTAAGGACTCTTGCTTGTTGAAAAGGTTAAACTAGCTGCAATAATACACATTAAAGGTCAAGAGTCTCATTCAAACAGGCTTACATTGTGAGTGTACAGGGTCTAGTCGAGCCCGCTGAGTCAAACGAGTGTCCTTGAATCCCACACACATGTGATTATAAAAATAATTAAAAGAACAACTTAAGGATGAATACAGAAAGTCATGATTGCATATCAGGCTTTTAGCAACGAGATGATTTTGATGAATTGATGAAAAGGAAGGTATGTAGGGGAGGAGACTAATGCGTCAGTGTATGGTATACTGATACACTATTCATCATGCAGTGATTTTCACTCCATCCTCTGTTTATTGGCTGGGTAGATATTCTAGCCAAATAAGCAGTGCAGAGTATAATGAAGCTGATGATTTTCTTTGGGGTGAGAGTTCCTGCCGGAGTGGTCCTTTAGAGCCAACATATTGTGTTTTTGCTGAGGCAGCCGTGGAGCAGAATGCTGCGCTTGGCTCCATTTTTCACACTTCACAGGAACAGGATGAAGCCCTGTGCTGTTATCATGGCTGCCTATTTCACAGGGGTCTCTTTTTCTCTTTTACTCATATACACCAAAACACATACAGAGACAAAGGCAAGTTAATTGTAGAAGTGATGGGGTGAAAGACAGAGAAGCAAAATAAGTTGATCCCTCTCCTTGGCCTGGACTCAATGATTCAGTTCCAAATGTACATTGCTGTATTCGCCGTGCTCAGCAGTTGACTAAGACCCAGGACTGCAGACTTTTTTTCCTTACAAGATCTACACTTTTTAATCAGTTCTTAATCCTTAACAAATCGGATAGCTGTAGCATCCATTAGTATTTATTTAGATCTTAAAAGCATTTAAGCTGTTTATTCCTAGAGCCATTGACAGATCACTCAAAGGATAGTTAACTCTATTTTGCATTTTAGCTTTTGGCCTAATTGCACTCCATGTTAAACCATGTAAAAAATCACTTCATTGTCACCAGCGAAGTGTTAAGAAATTATAAAATATTAGAAGGGTTGGGATGACTGGAGAAAGATGCAGTAGCCTGTAACAAATATGAGATATTTTGTTTCACTTGTTTTATAGAACCTGGCAACTCCTAGGTTTTTAATGCCTATTTATACTTGAATATTGATATTTCATATTAATATTCAGAAAAGCATCTATATATTTTAGACTGGGGTGTTTAAATGATGCTCAGTTGGTACTAAAGAGCCCAAAGTGTGCCAAGAAAATATACCTCAAACCATTACACCACCACCACCACCAGCAGCCTGAACCTCTGATACAAGGCAGGAAGAATCCGTGCTTTCATGTTGTTCATGCAAAATTCTGACCTTACCATCTGAATCAAACTCATCAGACCAGACAACGTTTTCCTAATCTTCTGTTGCCCAATTTTAGTGAGCCCGTGCAAACTGTAGCTTCAATTTCCCATTCTTAGCTGAAAGGAGTGTCACCCAGTGTGCTCTTCTGCTGCTGTAGCCGATCTGCTTCAAGGTTTGACGCACTGTGCATTCGGAGATGCTCTTCTGTACACTTGGTCATAGCGAGTGGTTATTTGAGTTACTGTTGTATTCCTGTCAACTCAAAGCAGTCTGGCCATTCTCCTCTGACCTCTGGCAAAAGGCATTTTCACCCAGAGAACTGCTACTCAGTGAAAATTTTCTCTTTTCTGGATATTTTAGGACCATTCTCTGTAAAGTCCCAGTAGATCAGCAGATTCTGAGACACTCAGACCAGTCTGTCCAGTACCAACAACCATGCCATATTTAAATTCACCTTTCTGTGCTTTCTTGCACAGTGGAGCTTTTTCACAAGAAATTTTGTACACTATATATTTATCAGTTTGAACAAAACAATATCAGACAAAAAATCCTGCATGCTGGTAAATTTTAAAAAGGCACATTCAGGCACTGTAAGGTAGACTTATACCCACAAGTTCTTTTCTTCTTACCTATTTCCCTGTTGAACTACTCACCAACACACTAATGAGGGATGGACGCAAAGTAATATTGTTTTAATCTAAAGAGGACAATTTCTAGGCACAGTCATTGTTGGTAATGCCAGATCAGTGGTTTGATATCCAGCCCTGATCTGAGTGTGTGGTGGACCAGCCCTAAAATAAAGTACATGGTATTACAGAATCAATAATTTATAAATTAATTAATAATTAAGTAAGGGTTTAGGGTTAGGGTTAGATATTTGTCAGAGAAACCCAACCATTTGCAATTTCAGCCCACTAGGCACTTCAAAGACTCTTCAAGTTTCGAAGTTCTGAGCAGTGTCATGAAAAAACTAAAAATTTGTTACCATGTATAAGCAACAGCTAACATAACTATTTCTTGACTTGCCATGTGACTGGGCTATTATTGATCCGCTGTGGTCATTTTAAAATCCAGAAAACTATCTCCTGTATTGACTCGTTCATTAATCCCAGTGTTTTCCCTCTGCCAACTCTCTGGCTCTCTTACATTCATCCTCCTTCCTCTACTTGCAGTTGACAAGAGTCATAATTCCTCAATTGATCAAGTACTTTCCTAATTGGCTGTGAGCATACAGTATGGTGGTTTTAGGGCATTTGCTGAAACAAACAGCCTCTACCGATTAGGGGTGAGGGGAGAGAAAAGAGAGAAAGTAGAGCAAGGCGAGAGACAGTCTATGGGAGAGAGAAGACAAAATTTAATGACATGCAGCAGTAGCAAATAAAAACATGGGGAGTGAAAAGAGATGGGTGGAGAAGAAATGCCCAACATATCATAAGAAGCCCCCAAGCAGCCTAAACCTATTGCAGCATATCTAAGCCCTAACTATGAGCTTTATCAAAAAGGAAAATTTTAAACCTAATCTTAAAAGTAGAGAGGGTGTCTGTCTCCTGAATACAAACTGGGAGCTGGTTCCAAAGGAGAGGGGCTTGATAGCTGAAGGCTCTGCCTCCTACCCTGTTTTTAAAAACTTTAGGGCCCACAAGTAGGCCTGCGTTCTGAGAGCGAAGTGCTCTATTGGGAAATCATGGTACAATGAGGTCTTTAAGATAGAAAGGGGCCTGATTGTTCAAGACTTTGTAAGTGAGTAGAAGGATCTTAAAATCAATTCTGGAGCCAATGAAGAGAAGCCAATATAGGGGAAATATGATCTCTCTTTCTAGTCCCTGTCAGTACTCTCAGTGCAGCATTTTGGATCAGCTGAAGGCTTTTTAGGGAGCTTTTAGAACAGCCAGATAACAATGAATTACAATAAGCAAGCGTAGAAGTATTAAATGCATGAACTAGTTTTTCAGCATCATTCCGAGACAGGATATTTCTAATTTTGGCGATATTGCGGAGGTGAAAAAAGGCAGTTCTACGCATTTGTTTTAATGTGAGCATTAAAGGACATATCCTGCTCAAAATGACTCCAAGATTCCTCACTGGAGGCCAAAGTAATGGCATGGTTAATTATCTGGTTAGAAAAAGTATTCTGAGGTTTTCAGAGCCAAATACAATAACCTCAGTTTTGTCTGATTTTAAAGGTAGAAAATTACAGGCCATCCAAGTCTGTCTTCAAGACATGCCTGTGGGTTAATTAATTTGTGTCATCAGGCTTCATGGATAAATACAGCTGGGTATCATCTGCATAGCAATGAAAATGTATGCCGTGTTTTCTTATAACACTGCCTAATGGAAGCATGTATAACGTAAAGCGTACTGGTCCCAGCACAGAACCCTGTGGGATTCCATGACTAACTTTCGTGTGTGAGGAAGACTCCTTGTTTACATGTACAAATTGGAATCTGTCAAATAAATAAGATTTAAATCAGTGTAATGAATACCAAGAGAGTATTCTCGCGTCTGTTGTAAAATGTTGTGGTTGACTGTATCGAATGCTGCACTGTCTCGAAGAACAAGCACAGAGACAAATCCACTGTCAGAAGCTATAAGATCATTAGTAACCTTTACTAGTGCTGTTTCTGTGCTGTGATGAACTCTGAACAACTGATGCTCTTGCCTCATCTTTTAGCTTGTTGTCATTTTAAAATCAACATTTCTTTAATCAATTGTGAAAAGAAAAAATCTTTCTGTTTTAATTTGATAAAATAATTCATACAACGGGACGACAGGTATATACTATTTTTCACAAAAGGTTCAAATTGAGTATTTTGTAGTCAGTGGTTTCAGTTCTAACTAGATGGGGTTAAGTTATATCAGTCTTGAGATGGAAAAGAAA
Source organism: Etroplus canarensis (assembly GCA_015106775.1). Classification (NCBI taxonomy): domain Eukaryota; kingdom Metazoa; phylum Chordata; class Actinopteri; order Cichliformes; family Cichlidae; genus Etroplus; species Etroplus canarensis. The sequence goes on along the minus strand of VUQH01033686.1, from coordinate 10,288 downwards.
GGAGAAATTTTCTGTTTGTGCACAGTGGTTAACGTAGGGATCAAGTCATCATTTTCATAGCTAATTCCCAAGACTGATATTTTTATATTAAAAACAAACACACACAACTTCAATATGGGTCTTTATCTGATGTGTAGAGCTGGGGCAGGTAAAAAAGTATTTCATCCCATAGGTGAAAGCACTTATTGCTGAGAGGGAGCTTCCTCTAGTACTACTTGATGTCAAAGACTGTAGAGAAATGTAAAATGTGCACAAACACCATATAGCTGGTGAATTAGTTTAATGCTGGAGTGACTGACTAAGCAGCAGCAGTCTCAGAAGGAGCCATAGTTTGCAGAAAAGCTGGCAGGGTGTCAGCTATAGATCACTGTTTAGTACAGTACCTACACCAGCAATGCAGTAGCTCTACTCAAATACTGTCAGATCTCAGCTGTAGTATACATGGACTGGATTGGTACTTATATAGCACTTTTCTACTCTAAACATTCAAAGCACGTTTTACTACAAGCCTCATTCACACACACAATCATACAGTACAGTGCTTTATTCTATGCCTTTAGGGCATTCTAACTTTCATGCACACATTCACACAGAAGCGTCGAGAGCCACTTAGGGTTGAGCATCTTGCCCAAGGGCACGTCGGCATGTGGACTGGTGGAACTGGGGATCAAACCACCAGCCTTCCAATTAGTAATGAAGCCGCTCTACCTCCTAAGCCACAGGTAGAGCAAGACAACCTCTAAAAAGTGCCTTGTTCCTATTTTAATATCTATTTCGACGTTTTTAAAACTGCCCCAGAAAAACCGGGTAATCATAATAAGCTAGCACTGAAACTAATAAAATCCAAACAAAACAAAAAAATTCAAACAATAAAACTGAGATGGAACTCGCTCTCTAAACTATCTGAAACTAAACTGTAAGGAAAACAAAAACCTCAAAATGAAATGAAAATAAAAATTTCTTAGAAAATACAAAACTATGACAACTATAAGGTTAGACTATAACAGCAGGAGAGAAGGGAATCAAAGTTAGCCTCATTCATGTTAGTGAACATAAGTGGACAGAGACAATACCAGCCGAACATATAACTAATTAATAGAGTTAATTAATTTTGTATTTTTCAAACTTCTTTTTTACTAAACTACTAATTCAAGCTGCTTGTCATAGCAAGTAAGTATCTTTGGCTGCTCCTTTGTATTTCCCCAAGTGGTCACCACAGTAGATACACTACATAGATAATTTGGCACATTTTTGCACCACATTTGTCTCCACCTGGGCTTGTTAATTTGCATATGAAGTGAATGTGTAAACCACTGCACTAGTAGGCTAATAATACCTACAGCCACACACACACACAAATTATGTGACTAGCGTTTCATTTCTTAAATGGCCATGTTGGAAAATATATGCTGTGGTTATATTATTCCAGGGTCAAATTATTGGCCTGTATCAAGCAGAGAAAACAACTGGGGAGATGCTGAAACTACAAAAACTGGGTTAAGAACTGCCCAACGCATTGCTGAAACCTGGAAGAATGGTGCTAAATCATCTTTGAGGAAGAAATGTAAAAAAAATCCCCAATGATCATGATTTTGAAATCAAATAATAAAAAATCAACAGAAGTAATCATATCCACACAACTGGAATAAGAACTCATAATATAATCAGGAACCAAATGCTTCAGTTTGCTAGGGAGCGTAAATTTTGGATTCTGGAGCAATAGAAAGAGGTCATGTGGTTTGATGATTCCAGATTTACCCTGTCCAGGACTGATGGGTTCATTAGGATGAGAAGCGAGACAGATGAAGTGATGCACCCATCGTGCCTAGTGCCCTCTGTACAACCCTGTTGGAGCATTGTTATGCTCTCGGTTTGCTTCAGTTGGTCAGGTTGAGGTTCAGCAACGTTATATGCCCAAAAAAATGAGGTCAGCTGACTACCTGAGCATATTGAATGAGCAGGTTTTTCCATGGATCTTTTCTTCCCTGATGGCATGGGCATATTCCAAGATGAGAGGATTGATTGGACTCAAATTGTGAACGAGTGGTTCTGGGAGCATGAGACA
>VUQH01033685.1:0-10598 GCA_015106775.1 Etroplus canarensis | reverse complement strand
TTGCTTTGTCTTTTTTTTTTTTTTTTTGTAAAGTTAACCCAGCAGTTACATGGCCGCGCGCGCGCGCGCTCTCACGCGCCGGCCTACTGCCCGACATTTTGTGCGCGCGCGCGCTTTATCCGGATTGCGGTTGCGTGCCAAACTGATGCTCCGGCGATGTAGACGTGGCTCCGTGGATGAATTCATTATGACAGGCTGCATGCGTGAGCGCCAGGCAGTGAGCGCTCAGTCGATTGCGGTGCAAATTGTCCACACGGCAGTGGGAGTGGGGGGTGCTGATGTCCTGTGGGTGGGGGACGATGTAACGGATTAATTTGGTGCCTGTTGGCTGACAAAAAAGGGGTTTGGCGACATTAAACTAATAGTAAAATGTGACTAATCGTCTTCATGCTTTTGTTTTGGTTGCATAGCTGTTAATAATTTAAATATGTTTGTTACTCACTTTCTTTTCCTGCCTCAAAGCAAAGGAAATGAGGAGTCTAATCAGTCTGTCAACATGTTGTATAATGAAACAAAGACAGGGGTGTGTCAACATACTGTATACTTGCTGGAACTCTGCAAGCGTATCTATTCATGTCTAACATTTCTGCTGTACTTTTAAGTCTTTGCATTAAAGAACACCTCTGTGCTTCATGGCTCTTGGCAAAGCAGCAATTTGTGGTTGTTAAAGTTCATGTTATGAACACCGTTTTAATGCAGAACTTCTCAGAGACAGATTTCATAAAAAATGCAATGATTGCTTTAGTAATTCTTATTAAATCATTTAGCGAGAGCCAGCCAGCTTAGGATGAACCCTCCGCATGGATATCTGTGACTAATTTTAGGGCCTCACAAAAATTGTAAAGACATTTCATTAAAAGCCAAAAAAAGAATAGCAGATAACACGGCAGGAAATGTCAGAGGATCACCAGTTCTTTCTTTCCAGACTACATTTGTAAGATAAATGCTGGGTAGTGTGTTCAGCAGTTGTTGGGATATTGCAGGTTAGAATAAAAGTGGCTGGCATCGAGTGGGCACATTTAAGGTCACATTTTAAACACCACCTCTAAGTTCACTGGACCAAATAATGGTACCACCCATGTTTGGTGGATTGGTGATTAACACTGTTACCTCACAGCAAGGGGGTCCTGGGTTCAAACCCGGATAGGCCCGTCTGTGTGGAGTTTGCATTGTTCTCGTGTATAAGTTTTCACTGGGACCTCTGGTTAATGCTGCCTATGTAAGCCCAGGAGACTCTCACAACAGAGATTGCTAGTCTCAAGAGTTTATGTCGCTGTTGGAGACTCCCCTTTACTACAGACAAAATTTCCTGAAGCCACATCCATTTAGCGGAATTCGTGTTAGCTGTTTGTGTCCATTTTGCTTGTTTGGCCACACAGAGTGAAGGTTTTGGGGTATGCAGACGTACTTGCATGTAGTCCTCCACAAAACCAACAGCACATGGCCTGACAGTGATGACGCCATAGGTCGAATGCTGGCTGGTTGAAAAGTGGGCTTGAACAGGAAAGGGAACAACAGAGGGGGAAAAAAAATCAACAATCAAAAAAACAACATAAAAAGCACCAACAATGGCTCCACTGGACGCTTTTCATTGTTTTTACCACTTGGTTTCACTTCACTGTAAGAACTCTTCTGTATTATGACTGTGGGCTTCTCGACAGCAGGAGCTGAGCTAAAGGACCAACAACAATAAAGAGGAATAAAAGTAGCCCACAACCACTGCCCCCTGGTGATGGTAAACAGCTACAACAGGTAGACAACGGTCTACAAAGCTGTGTGTGTGGGTTCTGCATAGGACCAGTGCACAACCATGCAGGTCTACTCCATACCATGTTAATTAAAATATACCCCTGATGAAGTCCTGAAGACAAAATTCATTGGTTGTTCTATATGGTACAAGTTGCTGGACTTTTGACCTGTTTAATTGTTTTCATTGTAGCCCTGAACTTTTTTAGGACTTGCCTAACAGTTATCTGACTCAGAAAGATTGAACATTAGCTGTTTTTTAACTGCCAGTAGCTGTACAGTAGCACAGTGGAGTTTACTGCATGTGCCTGTGTGGATTCCCTTCCAGTACCCTGGCTTCTCCCCACAGTCCAAATGCATTCTTTTTAGGTGAACTGGTGATTCTAAAGTGGCCGCAGGTGTGAATGGTTGTCTGGCCCTCAGCATTAGTCGTGTGATGCAATGGCGACCTGTTCAGGGTGTACCCCGCCTCGCGCCCCATGACAGCTGGGATAGGTTCCGTCCCCCCCAGCGACCCTAAGTCGGATAAGCGGTTAAGAAACTGGATGGATAGCCTGCCGGCTAAATGTTGGCACAGCTTATGGTCTACTGCATTTACTGGCAGCATTATGTGTGCTGCCTCCTACATCCTCCATCCAGGCAGCACCCTTGTCTAAACTACATGGAATATTTCCAGTCATGACAATGCATCTGTTTCCTGCTGTGACCTACATGTGAGCAAGGACAACTCTGGAAATGATTCTCCTCAATGTCTGAGGTCCATGTGCGAAAACGGCTTCAGAATATCTAAGATGAATTTCTTCATCTTGCTGTTTGAAAGAGTACACTACAGCTCAGCACTGCCTCCGCTGATCAAAGCCTACAGTGCAACAGGAGGTTACTGTGTTGGCACTGTGGAAATTCAGCTTCCCGTCACTAAAGGTTTGAGTTTGACAGGTTAATGATGATTGATTTTGACGTGTTTATCTGTAAATCACTGGCTGTTTGTAGGGCCTACTAGCCACAGCAGCCAGAAAGACGCCCAGGTATACTTACCAGGATTTACTACACACACAAGAAGAGAGTTTGGATGATTTGATGTTGAGTGTCTCCCTTTCCTGTATGCCACATTCCGGTGATGCATCATTTGCTGTAAAAATAAGCTACCCATTGAGGAGAAGCTGGTAACTAGAGTTCAAATATACAGTAGCATGTAGAATTCTTTGACGTCCCCAAAATATTTTTTTTGTGTCACTGCAGCGAATCCGCAGTTGAACGCTCTCCAAGAAGAAAATCCAAATAATCACTTAGATTTTCCACACCACCTCAGTGTTCCAACGTAAGCACTTTCAGGCTGCACAACTCATCCTTTTCTTACGGTTCTTGCTTTGTGACAGAAATACAGCTTTTGTTTGGACCGTTTCTTGTTGCAGTCTCTGCAAAATATCAGTAAGTGACAAAAACATAAATTAATATGATAAATCTGAGCCTAATTTTTCAGACATGTTGCAGAATAGAGCAGAGATGTGTTATGTGACATCTGACAGGCTGTAATAGTGAGGCAGATAATAACTGTTATATTTTACTATCAGTAGTCAGATAAAAATGTTGAGGCAGCGCTCCAGTGATTTCATTTTCTGACAGTCATGCTCCATCCATCATTTCAAATCCGTTTAACATTCATACATCACTGTAAAAACCTCAGGGAATCTCGCATCTGTCTCGTCCCTGTTTATTTCATTTTCTTAGTTTTCTTCTTCGGTCTCAAACACTTCTTCTCATTCTGTTATGTTTTTTCCTCCTGCTTTTTTGGAGGAGTGGTGTTTGAAGATGAAACAAAAAAAGCTATACCGTAGACAGAGAAAATTCATAGAAGGAAAAGATGCACAGGCAAGCACGTAGTATAAAATATTACTAACATGAGCTTTCTTTCCTATAGCAGTAGATCTCTAATTTCATCAAATAAGCTTTCTGCCAGAGTCATCTCTATTTTCCGAGATGACTGAGGTCCTTTAATATCTGCCAGATGAGCCGCAGGATGTTTTGTGAGTCTGCGCTGGCCAGTGCCATCCTCTGTGCTGTCGTGTGCTGGGGCAGCAGACTCAGCGGACACCAACAGACTCAACAAACTGATATGCAAGGCCAATTAACATTCTAGGTGTGGAGCTTGACTCTCTTGACGGTGGTGTCAGAAAATGGGAGGCTTTCCAAGTAACTGATGATATTAGATCCTTCACACCCCCCTCCATGATTTGGTGGACAGGCACAGGAGTAAATGTACCTTTGGCTGCTCCCTTGTATTCTCCACCAAGGGGTCACCACAGCGGATTAATACGCATTGGTAATTTGGCGGAGGTTTTACAATGGATGCCCTTCCTGATGCAGCCCTCCATGGTGGGAGGGACTTGTGTCCCCACCTGAAATCAAACCAGGGACCTTTCGCTTGTAAGACGAATGTTTAAACCAGTACACTACAGGGACACTCACCGACAGGCGCAGGAGTACGTTCAGCTATAGACTCCTCCCACCACAATGCACCACAGAATGCCACAGGAAATCATTCCTACCTGTGGCCATCAAACTTTATAACTCCTCCCTATGACACCTGGGCTACTTTCTACTGCTGTATTGTGTCTATATTGTATATAGTATTAGTTTATTTGGAGTATTTTTGTTGCATATTTTACTTTTTACATACAGAGTTTTTATATTTTAATCTTCATATTTTCCATCTTTCATATGTATATTACTTAATATTTAACTGTGGGTCTATAATCTAAGCAATTTCCCCCTGGGATTAATTAAAGTACTCGTATTCTGATTTTAACAAAGACTCTTTCCAGAGCTTTAGAGATACTTTTCTCAGGAGTTGATGAAAACCAAAACAAATGCAAAAGACCCGTATGGCAGGTGATTGTGGCTCTTTTGGGCTGAGCCCAGCTGGGGGCCCCATGGGCTAAGGCCTGGCCTTTAGGGGCTCTTCCTCAAGCCTCCTAAGTGAGCCTATCCAGGTTTCAGCTGAAGGAGATTTGCTGGGAAGAGGGAGGTCTGGGCTTCTCTACTGCAGTGACTCAGATAAGCAGCAGAAGATGGATGGATGGATGGATGGATGGCCTGTTTATAATACACTTGGGGGGAAAACGAGAGGCTCTAATCTTAAATCTTAATGGTTTTGAATTTGGGACACAGATTGTCTAAATAAAGTATACAGTTGATAACAGATTTTTTCCCCACTTGGAGGCAGCAGAAAAAAAAAATGCTGACATAGTATTATTTTTTAATTTGACAGTCATCTCTGCTCAGGATGTTGAGGACGTTGTCTGCTAGTTTGAAATGTTTCAACCCCAGTTCCCTCCGTGTGCACAGGCTTGTAAGCTTTACTTGTGAATTTCCTGAATATTTCACTGTTATAGTCATCCAGAAATCAACTTTATTGTGATTAATAATGTGTCCTCAGCATCATATAACATCAAAGTTAAAGCTCAAAGAAAAAGACCGGAGCAAACTTTTTGAACCAGTTGGATTTTATGGCTTTGTTCAACTCAGTGGGTCCCCTTTAAGGCTGGAGGGTCCAGCTGCCCCTGGATTATCCATCTTAAAAGCATATGTACTCACTTTACCATAAAGCACTCTGGGTAAATCATCAACCAAGTGCCATGTGTTCTGTATTATGGTTCCTGCTACATGAGGCACAGAATGAGGGACAAACTCATTTCTGTAACCTTACATGCTTTACTCAGCGTTTAATGTCTGATTAATGCTTTTGAAAATATTGTTGTTGTCCAGTTTTCATAATTTTTCCTGCACTTCTAAAATGTTCTCCTTGCTGTTTTCAATCTATGGCTTTCCCCCCCCCAGGCTTCTAGTACTCATGCCCTTAACCTACACATCCTATATGACAATACTGTGGTCACATAATCTGATCTACTGCTTTGACCCTTTACTGCTTTGGTCTTTAAAATTTTAAGTGCAATTCCCCCCGCGAATATGTGGAGTATCCCTATTTTTCAAGCCTTTGTTTGTGGCTGCAGCTCTTACTAAAACCATAATGTTATGGCTTCATTGCATTCTGGCATATGATATCTTATATAGATCCCTTGCTGTACTGTAGGTACAAAATGTTTAATCTAGAGAGCTCCATAATCCATTGCTCTCAGTGCTATCATCGCTTGAGAAGATGCTGTTATTGTCAAAGAAATATGTTGACCAGCTTTCCACAGGAATGTGAAAAATACAGCACACTAACAAACAATATAAGTGACCAAAAATGTTGGTTTTGGGTTGATGTTTTCTTCGCGTTCACATTCTTCTGGAGCAGAGAATAACTGTGTCTCATTATAAAGTAATTATGACTTTAGAGTCACGTGTATTCAGAAACATCTCCCTTGACTGCGGCATCATATGGACGTACAATGTAACATTGACCTGCACTGTTAAAATTTTCCTTATCTTGTTTTTCATTCCACCCTCAGGTTATGACCGTCATGTTGACAGTGTGTTTGAGACTGCTTCTGCTCCTTCCCTTGGTTTGCTGCATCCCCTCCTCATCCAGACCTCCTTCCAGGCTCTGCAGGCGATGCTGTGACCAGCTCGATCCTCCTGCAGCCACAGCTCAATATCAAATGCCTGAAGTCCGAACTGTCATCAACATGACCATCCTCAAAGGTACCAGAGCCTTAAAGAAAGCTTCTGTTAGAAGCTGAACATTGTGTAGTTTAAATGCAGCACTTGAGGAGCTTCGGTTAAAGCTCTTTTACAACTGTTTGATTGCCAGGTACAAGACATTTTGCAAATGACACAGTGATCGCAGGAATGCTGCTTGTTAATTTACTAAAAACCATCCACCCTTGAAATTCTGTGTTATCTCCCTGTTTTAAGTTGCATTTCCATAATCAGTGCTTCTGCTTTTCCAGATGGCTGTGCGTGTGACAAGAGTACTACTTAATCAGAAGGGTAATCATGTATATAATAATGGAACAGAGCTGCTGAGTGTAGCCATGCATTCACGGTGAAGTGGAACCGAGAGTAAAATGAGAGATTGTCTTTGAAAGGGAAATTAGAAGGAACCTGGAACCACTTCAACAATCAACCACTTTTCAACATTTTATAAAGAACCAGACAGCCGAGTGGTAGTGACAGTGATGCCTTTTGACAGTCTGTGTCCTGGGAAAGGCAGATGAGCAAATGACTGTATGTAAGCCAGACATTTTATTAAGGTAGAAAGACATTTTGTTTTAAAAAATATCTGTCAGGAAAAAAAAAAAACGTGAAAGGCGCAACCAAACTAAATATGACAAATCATATTGTTTTAAAACAGTTACAATAAAAAAAATCATATTCTATAAAGGCACCAAAAAGACAAATATGAAATAATTTAAATTAGCTCAGTTTACACTAAGCAGATAGCTGGCAGACTTGTCCGCACTTACCGCCGACTGAAATTTAAAAAAGCTATATTAAAAAAAAAATTCCCCATACAGTTCCTTGAAAAGCAAAATTATCTATATAGACTTCAACATTTTTTCTACCAAGTTATAAACATGTTTATTAGAGAGTTACTCGCTTTTAGAGCCAGGCATATGTGAAAGTCAATAATAATATTAATAATAACTTTATTTATAAAGCGCTTTCAAACAAAGTGCTGAACAGCTAAAAGAAAATACTAAATAAATAAATACTAAATAACCTTGACTGTTCACTCCGTTGTACATTCTATGGAAGTCTTCATGGGTCCAAAGTTTTTAAAGTGCGTCTGGAATACACCTAACATAGAAACGCTAACTTTTAAGAAAATGGGTGATTTCATTTTGGAAAGGATTTGAGGACAGTCAGAATCAGTCTGAACTAAACTCAAAGATAATGACAGCTTATCCAGAATGTAGCCAACCAAAAGTGGCCTATGTAGAGAGAAAAGCCAGTACTTGTAGCAGTATAATTCACCAGGATCTAGACTGGACTCCTTAAATATGTAGGCAGCTGACTTTCAGTGGGCCCAAAAAGTCCCAGGGTGTTGTGTATCAATAGCTTCAAATTTTTCCACCCCAATAACTCTCCAGTGATATATACACTATATAGAAATATAAAGACTCTTAAAGCTTACCTAATCTTGAAGCTCTTCAGCATAACCTTTGGCATATTTCTGAATATATTATCTTCACATCAAGTGATTTCTTAAATAAATATGTGGTTAATTAAATATTTAACCAACCTGGGCTAATAAAACCAGCTGTTCCCACAAGTAAGTCCAACTGAAATAAAGTTTAGACCTGGTCCATTTTAATTCCTCAGTCTGTTCTCCTAGAAACTCAATGGACCCATGAAGGCCCACACTTGTTACACATGGCAGACTCCGTTCCATATGGTCCCTGGGAGCCCTGTCACAGTCAAATCTGTGACAGCTTGTTTGAATTACTGTTACGGCAGGCAGTGAGGAAGGCCAGCAGCGAGGATTTTGCACATCTGTTTGTTTGCGTTTGTGTGGGTTTATCTGCATGTGCACATACTAGTACATATATATGCCTTGAGGTAAGAGAAGGTTTGGATAAGTGTGACAGGAGAATAAGTGGGATCAGTGGGAAGTCAGGGATTTCAAAATGCAATAACGGCACAATCAGAGCTGGAGAGGGATTTGCAAGAACATGTGTATCTAATATCATACGTTAAGCAGCCAACTCAACAAGACCAGTCCAAATGATGTGTCATCACTCTGTTGTTTTATCTGTTGGTTCTTTGATTATTGGATATGCCAAGTCTTTTTATGACCCTTGATTAACCCCCAAACTAGTCCAACTGCTGAACTACAAAAACATCTCTTCTGGTCCCTCATTCAACTGCTTACATGCAAACACATGATCAGTTCAGGCTCTTCTGTGCAACAGTAGGACTTTCCCCATCAAACAAAGTCCAATTGTAATTTCATGGACTCAGCTGACAGCCAAAAACTGAAGCAGCTGTGCACTGCATGACAAACTAAAAGCACTAGAAGATATTTCAGCTGCTCGCTTTTTTCCAAAGGGGTTACCACAACAGATGAATCCACATGTGTAATTTGGCACTGATTTTTACACTGGATTCCCTTCCTGACACAGCCCTCGCATTTATCTGGGCTCGGGAACAACCCTAGGAGCACACTGGCTGGGTTTGTGTCTACACCCAGTTGCGAATCCTTTCGCTGTCAGGTGAACTTTAATATAGTACATACAGTAGATGATAAAGCTGTTCTCATCTAGCATTGTGTCACTTTTATTATTGGTTAGAATTTGGTGATATAGCATCTTATTGACACGAGTACACACAAGGATACAACTTGCACAAAGGCATGTGAACATTTGCGTACACCAGTGCATGCTATTGGTTTTACTCAAACACTGTGACCCATAGTCAGTCAGTCAGTCAGTCAAACTCAGTTCAATAAACAAACCTGCCAAATTTCTTTAAAGAAACCAGAAGCCTCAGTCATGAACAACTCAGATGCTGCACCCACACATTTTTTGACACCACATCTACTTTCACAGGATTAAGCTCTGGTACACACTATTGAAATATTCAGGAGGTTCAAGTACAGTTGAAATAAAAATTCATAATCTCTGTTTTTTTTCCCTGTACAAGCTTTAGCAGCTTGTCTACCTAAATTTACAAACTACCTTATGAGCAAGGATCTGTGGCTCTCATTATATATAGATTACTAATGCTGGTTATCCTTGCAGTGTTAAGATTCTTAAGTATAGTGATGAGATATGCCTTCCATGTCTGAACACAGAAAACTTGTTTTTCAGTGATTGTCAGTTCCCAAATAAAGATGTCAGTTTGTCATCTAAGTCACTCAACTCACCGGCCGTGGTCCACTTTCGGACTGTAAGTCTGTTCCAAGTAAATCAAAAGCAAATACTAAAAAGGATGTTGCTTTCAATGGGTACAGCAATGTCCTGAGTAGCTGTGGAATAAAGCGCTTCTGCAACTCAATTAGTTCATTAGCACAGGTTCTGTTAAGTTAATATAACCCTCTACCTGCACAGGAGTTTACTGTCTGGAGTCATTATTGAATCTTTGCAGCAATATGGCTCATGTAATTGAATTAAATTGTTGCTCCATCTGTACTGCCATCCATGCTGCTTTTGAGGCCTCTGGCGTGGGAAAGGAATGCATTATTTTTCCCCAGACATCCAGTTTGGATTTCTCTTTTAGATCCTTGAATAAAGTTCCTACGAAAGAAGTCCAGTTGCTTTCAACCATGACCTGGATGGCTGAGAACATACACAGACTTATAAAGTCATACAGAAAATGATTACTTCAAGTTATTGCCATTAAAGTTGGTTCTACTAGCTACTCAGTCATGGGGTGTACTTAGTTTTTCACTTCACTACATAGAGTCCTGTGAAAATTTTCTTTTTCTGATGATTATATTCTCCTAAAGGATGAAAAGGGAGTCCTGCAGCACATTTAGACTTTAGATACTGTATCTTCTTCTTCTTCTTCTTTCGGCTGCTCCCGTTAGGGGTCGCCACAGCAGATCATCTGCCTCCATCTCACCCTATCCCTTGCATCCTCTTCCCTCACACCAACCCTCTGCATGTCCTCCTTCATTACATCCATGAATCTTCTCTGTGGTCTTCCTCTTCTCCTCCTGCCTGGCAGCTCCATCCTCAACATCCTTTGTCCAATATATCCACTATCCCTCCTCTGGACATGTCCAAACCATCTCAGCCTCGCCTCTCTGACTTTGTCTCCAAGCTTCTCAACATGAGCTGTCCCTCTGATGTACTCATTTCTAATCCTGTCCATCCTGGTCACTCCCAGGGAAAATCTCAACATCTTCAGTTCTGCCACCTCCAGCTCTGCTTCCTGTCTTTTTGTCAGTGCCACCGTCTCCAAAC
>VUQH01033682.1:0-22539 GCA_015106775.1 Etroplus canarensis | reverse complement strand
CCCCACCCAAAAGCACCCCCTCCAAAAAAAAAAAAAAAATCATTCATTATTTCTTTTATATCTCCTTCTCACTTCCAAAGCCCATTTTTCTCAGCGGCTGCCTAGCGTGCAGTATTAGGCTATGTGTAAAATAAATGATGTCTGTAGCCGTAGGGGTATGGCTCTGCCTCCCCCAGAAAACTACCTAACGTCCAAGGAACATTAAACACCCAGATCCTCGTTTAGCGAATAAATAACCATTCATTTGAATGGCTTTGTCTGTGTGTGCGCACCGGACTTTCTCTGCATATTTTACCAGCACTGTGCCTGCATGCTGTGTGTCAGGAGTGGGAGAAAAAGAACGAGAGAGAGAGAGACAGTCATAGAGAAGGGGAGAAAGAGAGAGAGAGAGAGGGCCCATTAAAGACTTAATATAGAATAAATGGCCAGGGGCCTGTGTGTCGCCAGCGGACCCCAACTCCACAGCGTCATGGTGGGTTACTAATGACCTGAGATCGGGCTCCAAAATGAACTCCTTATATGCATGTCATTTGCAGTGTGTATATATTTATATATTATTTTTTAATTGTGTTTGAAAAGAGAGTAAAACGGTATGAGAGTCATTTATTGAGGGGGGTTTAGGGAAGTTCTGCCTTAAATGATTCTTTCCAGAAAACTAAATAAATTAGATTCAATTAGTCTTTAATGGTTTATGTGCTATGTGTTTGTCAAAGTGTTCTCTGTGTATGTGTGTGTGTTGGATAGTTAAAGAGCACAGAGTTAGATTTTTGGTTTAAAAAAAGATGACTGTGATTGCCTAGTTAGCAGAAGAAAAAGCTTGTGGTGTGTGGTGTAACGATATGGACACATCGTATAGACTGACTGATGTATTTTTGTATACTGTACAAACATACATTAGTCAGTCTGGGTGCTCCTCTATTATAGAACAGAAAAGTGCAAATGAAACGAATTTCCTTCTTTCAGAGTCACCAAAGTTGAAACTGCATAGACAAATATTTCCATCAGTTTCTCAAACAATGTTTATGTGTTTGTCTACAATAGCATAAAATACTACTGCTGCTGCACAAGAGCAACAATTATATGAATTTTTTTGTTTAACTCAAACTGCACAGAAGTACAGATATGGAATCTACATTATACCAAATATTTTTTTGGTTGTTATTAAATAGTTCAAGTCTTTTGTTACTGCTGTAATGTCAAAAAAATTACTTTATAAATGCTGTGAAGTGCCAAGTATGGTGACACACTGGTGGTCAGTAAGCACTATGCAAAGCTCTAAAGACCTATAGTCATGTGAAGAAGGGAGTTTTCACAGGACTCTGTGCAGCCCTGTGACAAACTAAGTGCACCCCATCATTCAATAACTTGTAGAACTACCTTTAGCAGCAATAATTTGAAGTATTCTTTTATTTATGACTTTATCAGTCTCTCACATTGTTTTAGAGGTAATTTGGCCCATTTTTCTGTACAACATTGCTTCAGTTCATTGAGATTTGCAGGCATTTGTTTATGTTATATGCTCTTAAGATCTTTCCACAGTATTTCAGTTGGACTGAGTTTTGCTCTTTGACTAGGCCATTTCAACACCTTGCTCCTTCTCTTTTTCAGCCATTGTGTTATAGATTTGCTGCTGTGTTTGGGATCATTATTCTGTTGCATAACCCAATGTCACCCAAGCTCTTGGACAGGTGACCTCACATTTGACTTTATACAGTATACCAAGGTATACAGAGGAATTCGAGTTGTCAACTCAATGACTGCAAGGTGCTGGAAAACAAGCCCATATCATCTCCCCTCACTACCATGCTTGACAGTAGGTTTGAGGTACTTCTGCAGATATGCTGTGTTTGGTTTTTGCCAAATGTGGTGCTGTGCATTATGGCCAAATATCTCCACTTTGGTCTCTTCTGTCCGAAGGATATTATTCTAGAAGTCTTGTAGTTTGTTCGAATGCAAATGTAACCCATTCTGCCATGTTCTTTTTTCAGGCCATTTTTCTACTGGCAACCCTTCCACACAACTTTTCTTAATTATGCTATCACCAACTTTAACATTTAACATGCTAACAGAAGCCTATAGCATCTGAAATGTAGTTCTTAGACTTTGCAGTTTCCCTGACTATTGCACGGTCTGACATTTGGGGTGAATTTGCTGGGTTGTCCACACTGGGGAAGTTCATGGCATTATGTTATACAGTAGATGAATTGTTTGTTTTTTGCAGCACTGTATAGAATCTTGTTTTTTTTACAACTGTATATCGGCATGTTGCAGCCGTGTACTACCACCAGTAGGGAGAGTCAAAACCGTGTTGAACAACTGGTAATGCGGTCTATTCTCTTGTTTTTTTATGCTGTTGTCCTCAACCTAACCCCTGCTCTGGACAGCATAAAAGTCAGGACAGATAAAGAAGCCACAAATGGTCCTTACAAAGGGCCGGGAATCAGCAGAGACCCCACTATATAGTATTACCGCAATCATTAACTCACTTGCAAATGTTATTGTATTTTTAAACATTTTGTAATATACTGAGTCTTACAATAACATATATGTTCCAATTAATTACACTTTTTAACTGCAAATTATATCCCCAAAGGTAAACTTTGTCAATATCTGTTTTATCTAATAAGATTAAGTTCTCTGTCTATTCCTCCCACCTCAGTAATTTTTAATGCTGCAAAATGCATTTGTCAAGCAGACAGACCAAACAACACTGTCATTAAAACCTGTGATAAATGCTGCATTACCTGACAAACTGAACTGTTTATATTACAGTCTAGTTCAACTTAACTGAATGTGTGTGTGAGATAGCAATAGCCAGTCCACTGTGAGATAATGAGCTGTTATAGTCACATATGAATCCACTGGCCATGACATCCACAAGTCTCAAGTTAATGTAACCCTTTCTGCTGCACTCAAACTGTCCTTGACTTTATGTTTCATTCCTCTGTAGAACTTCACAAAATATCACGAATTCTATGAATTCTCTGTTATATCAGTCCTTCCAGCCCTTGTTACATGTACTAAATGCACTCCCTCCATGTCTCTGCAAATGTTCTTGCACAGCACAAGACATTGAAAATAATGTTTCAGAGCACAGCAGTGCCATTGTGGCATTCTATGTGAAGGGCCATCAGTCTCCAATACGGTTGTGTTCCATCATAGCAAGCAAGACAAGCAGTGCTTGTCCAGTGAACTCTAAAAATAGTTCTCAAAACCTACCAAAGTGAAGGCAATCTCTGCCTTCACAGCATTCTGTCCCATAAAGTATCGGCCATTGCCTGTTTGCATCCACCCAATAAGTTACTGACGTCATGTGGCTGCAGTTACCCAGCAAACATGGTTGAAACCACAATGCCATCTCCACCAATCAAAACTGGTTGTGTTATGACTGAAAAAACTGAACTGTAGACAGAAAGATGTTGATGGTTGGCGTTGTTTCAACGAAGAATAGAGGTTGAGTCAAACAGTCTCTTACAGAGTAAGAAATGTAGATCATATTATCAGAATGAAGGAATCAAATGCATCTTTCTTTGTTTTTTTTAACAACAACTAATCTGGTTAGTGCATGATTGTGAACAGATGTCCACACAATGTTTTCTCCATGTATACAGACAGACTACTCTTACTGTAACCTGTATTCCATCTAATTTTTGCATGGTGAATTTAACACAACAGGCTGTTAGAATCACTGACTCTTTGTCGTTGATGTCAGGCTTATAAGCATAGGGATGTTGCAATTAAAAGACAGTTATGAAATTGCTCTGTAGGATCTGTAGGATAGGCTATGGAGATGAAGGTTGTGAGTTTTAATCACCCCCCTGGGGTGTACTTTTTTCCCTTCTCATTCTGTCTGTCGAATGTTTTGTTTATTTGACTTTATTCTAGTTGATAAAGAGAAAGTAGAAAGCAGTTCTTGAAAACAAACTTTCTCTTGCTAGTAAGTCTGAAAACAGCATTGAAGCAATATTTAAAAACTACATCCATTCAATGTGGAGGGAACTATTTTTCAACCATGACTAAATATTGACCCAAAAAAAAGGCCAGGTGATGTTTATTCAACATTGAAATGTTTACTGGGTAGCTATTGTCTACGGAAGCAGGCTTGACTCTGCTTCTTTGGAATCTGCAGTTTCTGTGATCTTCATGGGTGTGTCCATGTCCCATTAACAAAGACTAGAGCTGAACAAGTGAGAGCCTAGCAGTAAACCCCTGGTGGACAAGAGACTGACAGTAAGCAGCATGCTGGTCAAGCTGCTTTTACTGCTCTGGGAGCTGTTACAATCTGTGTCATATTATACAAATGTACAGATATATGAGGAAACAGAGGTAACATTTGCAAGTAAACAAGCTAATTACACTGATTTATCATCTTCACAGATAAGTTTTCTTGTACTGATCACCATGGCCAATGTGTGTGATGTAGAGGAGATGGAGTGCAATATAAAGAAACTTTTAGTAATGCCTTTAGCACGTTAGCACAAAAAAATCCTTGATGATGCAGGGGTGATGTCAATCCTACCGTTTCTGGTTTAATAAAAGAGGCAAGTTGAACAGGTGCAGGCTCCACTAGCACTTAGAGATTAGATATATGAGAAATCGCTTGGTTGACAGAATCTACTAAGTGCAACCAGTAGTTGCTAATACACTCCCTTAATTTTTCATTAACTATTTTTAATTCCCTGTAGCTGTCACTACAGTGTTGTGATTTACACATTTGCTCTGCAAGTGGAAGATCCCTGGTTTGAGTCCAGTTGGAGACACAAGTCCTCGCATTAGAACTACTATTTTCAATCCCCCTTTAGATATTGGCAGGTAACTATGTCATACAATGTTCAAGCCTCTTCAGCTGTTATTTTATTGTTGTTGTTTTATGAATATATTATAATATGCTTTTTAAAAATAAAGGTGTATATTTGCTTTTCTGAACTCATTAAAAAGCTGTTTTTGGGGTATCTAGCATTTATAGGACAGTTACATTACAAAGACATGGTTTTATAGAATATGGTGTACTATGTAGCTTAAACAGAAAATAAAGGATTTAACCCATAAGAACCCAGACCCATTTTTCCTTACAGGAAAATTATGGGGGATATACAACAGACCAAGAGGCCCACACAGCTGTAAAAAAATATGAAGTGTTTGTTACATGCATGTCACCATGGGTTCTTATGGGTTAAAATGAACCTGGCCTTAAAGATCTACAGAAGTAATATTACCTACAGTATATAACACTGATGGGGAACATTTGGGGTGGGGCCATTGTCTGTGCTTGCCTTACTGTAGAAATCACTCCATGGCAGTGCTACAACATAAGCAATGCTGAGCCTAAACTACTAAAATTGTTGCTAGGGTTATGAAGGGGCCTCTGCTAAATTTTCTCCCCTCTAAGGGGTCCACAGCCCCCAAATTTTTGAGAGCCCCTGCTGTCCTCATGAGATGCTGTGGTTGCATCCATTACAGCTTTCATGCTCTGTGGTTGTAGCCTTGTATCAACTAGTAGAAGACGAACCACAGGAGCCAATAGGGGTCAAACTCGTTGCTCAAGGGCACGTAGTGGTATATCGTCACATTGGTCATTTGAAAAGTTTTGCGTAACACTTTGACCTCAAATTGATAAAAGCAAAAAAACACTAAAGATGCATTATTCACATATTCATGCCAGTGAGTGTGTATTTGAATTTTTCACAGCTCAGGAATTAACACTGGCAGATGAAGCTTCGGTCAGATGAAGAGTTATCATGCTGTGGAGTTGATGAACTGTGGGAAGGACAGGAGCCCACAGCCACACACAGACGTACACACACAGAGAATATGCGAATAATGTGGGTGTTTTTCATATGTTAATATCTTAGTATTGCAATATCTTTTTGAATTCTTTGTTTTATTTTTTTAAGCTGTTTCCTCTTCTCTAAAAAACAGGAAAAGTTTGCATTTTAGTTCAGTCATTTTAGTGTTACTAGATATAATTATCATTTTAATTATATTTGTTTTCTCTGTGTGGTAAACAAAATCATTCATCTTTTGCTCTGTGTGAGTGTGACCACTGCAACGGCATATGTGTGTTTGTTGTTGTGTTCATCTTAGTAGCTCCATCCATCCATTTTCTGTCACTTACCCAGAACCAGGCGGCAGAAGGTCAAGTGAGTTAGTCTGTATAATGTAAATCTTTAGTTTCAATTCTAGGGTTTCACTCTGTTTGGAAAACCTCCAAATACACATCATCTTTTTGCCCAAAGAACTTTTTTCTAATCTGTACTGCCTCCAGATGTTTGAGTTTCTCATCCAATCTCAAAGGGTTTCAACCAATCAACCAACCCTGCTGAGGAAAGTACATTCGCTCTCATTCTTTCTTGCTATCTGAAGCTGATGACCATAGGTAAGAAATGTAATATAGTTTTAGTTCTGTTTCATAAGTTAAAATGGAGTGAATGAATCAGGACTTCATTTGGGACAGCAAATCACTCCCACCTGAAGTGGGCAATCGACAGTTATTCAGCAGAGAGCCAAGGCCTCACAAGTGCTGCCTCTCATCCTAGCGGCTCCACACTCAACTGCTAACCGCATCAAAGTGTCCTGAACAAAGAATGCGATATAAAAGACAGGCATAGCGACTGTGCTATCATCTACTGGTTTGTTAGCTCCTGTTTTAAAGCCTCAGTTTTAGCATTATAGCAGTTGTGATTTTGTTTTTTTTTGGAGATACAAGTGGCCATGTTTGGAAGAGCGGGTGGCATGCTGGGTTATTGGATACTTTTAGCAAGCTTGGTTAGCAGGGTGTATCCATAGACTGTAAGTGTGCCTCACACAGACACAGATACTTGCTCGTTAGTGCAACAGATAAATAAAATATCAAAAATTTGCTTACCAAAACTGAAACACAAATGTCTTGCGTGGGGTGTTGGTATTAAGAACACAGCAAGCCATATAATTTGCCAGATACTTGCATTAAAAGGCACCAACAACAAATACATGGTGGAGATGTTAGTTCAGTGACTCACATCAGTTGAGGTGAAGCTGATACAATAATGCATATGAGTTAACATAATTTTGGATGTTGTTTACTTTTCCTGTTTTCATCTGAGATATTTCGTGTTGTTGAGGTAGATTTGTTTGTTCTGTTTTATCTGATTGTGTTTGCATATGTGTCCATCTCCATCTGAGCTTTGCTTTAGGTTTCATTTTAGCGACGTTGATTGTCTCTAATGCGTTGTTTGTTCACAGTCCTCCGGCCCTTCTGTTTGTTTATGCAGGGCCAGTTTTGCCCTACGCCACTTGCACAAATAATTATGCTCGCTAATGAAGGGGCCCGCAGCCACAGCACTCAGTAAATGCCTTTCTGATGAGACGCACTAGGAGACAGCAGGTGCAGGGTGGGCCTCCCAGGGACTAAGATTGAAGACCAGGAAGCCAGGGTGCCCCGCCCCTCCACCCCTCTATTTTTCTATTACGCTCTGGGATTCTGTTTCTTTATTTCTTGCACTGCAGTGATTTTCCGGGTGAGCAGATTCATAAAGTACGTAGGACTGTAGCCATGTGAAGTATTCCAATTTTAAATGTGCATGCATAAAAATTGTATTCTGTTTGTAATATCCTGGGATTTGTTGATGTTTTTTCTAACTAGTGTTACATTGTGGCTTCTTGCATAGTAATAACTCTCATGGTATAAACGCACCAACAAGATTCCAAGATACATATTTTGATGTAAATTTGTTTGGCTACAGTGCACATTATACTATTTGTGTCATGTACAAAAATATGGCATTTATTTAAACCCTTTTGAAAAGCTGCTGCACAATACATTTTCTACTCTATCTTCAGCATCTTACACTGATGTTTCTTCCTCATCATCTCTACTGAAGAAGAATCTCCTGATTCTTTCTCTTCCCCATTTTGATTCTCCCCCTGTGGCTTCCTCAGGCTTTGAGGGCAAACAAATAAACAAAACAAAACATTTATAGACTCAGTGCTCGCATCTTGGCCCCCAAATCCCCGCACTTAGAGCTGAGTGAATGAAGCATGCGGAGAAGGCCCATATGAGATAGACTGAAAGACATTTGGGTTTCTTCCTCTGCAAACTTTCATACCACCCTCCCCTTTCCCCTCTGTCTCTCCAAAAACTTCATAAGCACTAATACTCTTGTGTGAGCAGGAGTGTGAACAAGAGTGAATGGCTGTTAGTATGTGAGTACGTGTGTGTGTCAGCAATGCATGTGTATGTGGCAAATGGTATATATTGCACATGTGTGCGTGCATTTGCATGTGTGTGTTTGAGCAGGGTGGTGTCAGCTCGCTCCTTGCCACCCCATTTACTGTAGCTGTACCGCTGTGATCACAGACAGATGTATAAATCAAACCTCGCTTGATGGATTCATCAGGGTGGCGAAACGATCGCCTGAGAAGAACTCGCAACTCTCTTAGCATTCTGTGTTCTGACGGAAAGGGTATGCAAAGAGCCTAAATGGATGAACGCTTGATTAATTCTTTGCCGGAGATGTTGGCGACAGCAGGAAATGTGTTTTTGCTTTGACTGTGTTTGCACGGGAATTTACGCACGCGGGGCGTGAGTTATGAGGCCTGAGTTTTGTACCTAAGGCTATTGTGCATAATGACGGCAGGTTGGGAGAACTGCAAGCAGCCGCTAAAGACTTGCTACCTGTGGAGCAAAGACAACCAATGAGAGAGGGTGCGTGTGTGTGTGTGTGTGTGTGTGTGTGTGTGAGAGAGAGAGAGAGAGAAGTGTGTATGTGTATTCGGGCCTAGTCTGAGAAACAGATGAAGCTACAAATAGTTTGAGAGCAAGATATAAAGAGGTGTGACAGAAAAAACAGGCAGACAGATGAAGGAGAAAAAACAGAAAATTTGGGTTTTAATGTGAAAAAAGTTAACATTAAAAACCACACATACAAAATTACACTAATACTTTGATCTTGCGATTTCAACTGTGGGTTCAACTTTCTATTGGCCATTTATAATAATAGCCACACATAAACTGTAGCAACGACAAGTAAACATCAAAGTTGCATTTGGACTTGTCAGTAAAAGCAACAGTTGCATTTTTTTTTTAAACCAGCAAATGCTGTTTGCAGACAGTTAGATGTCCTTTCATGAAAAGTTAAAGAAGTGACAATGAGCAGGAATCACATATAGGGGTTGACAAAAATATCTGAATAAAAAAAGACTTTTCATAGAGGTTGTCAAAGTCATGATTTTACAAGCCCCTTAAAGAATAATATGGCAAAACAAAATGATATCAAAGACCTTACGCTGACACTACACAATCACAAACAGATTATTTCCTTTAGTTGTAAGTGTGAGTGTTGCTTTCTTTCTGTTTACTTATGCAATCTTAGAAGCTGAACACAATGAAACCAAATAGACAAAACATAAGAAAAATATTTAATATTAAAGAATTTGCAAAATATGTTCAGAATTTAGAGAAGAAAAAAACCCAAATACTGATCATGCCAAAACTCCAACAAGAAACAGAAACACGTCCGGGGTAAGAGCATATGAGCCTAAATAAAATAATAATCAATGAAGCAGAATTTCAACGATCAACCTTTTTGAGTGGAATAGCTGTCTCCAGTAACTTCATGAGTCTCTTTGGCAGCAACAGACATGTCCCTCCTGTTGTCATCACTTTTAATGCCTGTGCTACCTGGAGCTTTTCAGTATTTAAAGAAACAAATTTTCTCAGTGATACTAAGTGACAATGATCCTTACTTATTGATTTAATGCAGCTCATCTGTGGCAGGAATGATGAAGCAAACACTTTAAACATCGTACTTTTTCATTGTTTCAGATTTTGGAACATTAACATCAAACTATCTGCATAAGAAAATATAGTTTCCTGTGAGTGTCAGCTATGAGTAAAGATTTTAATATAAAGGTAATGAATTAAAAGTAAGTCTAGTGAAGGATTTAAAGGAAGCCAGTTTTTTTTTATGATAGCTACCAATAAGTGCAACACATGCAGGGTTCTGCGTCCGTTTCCCAAGGTTCTTGGAGACAGTTAGCAAGTGGTTTTTATATCTAACATGTTGATAATTTATAAGAAAAGGCAATCTGTGTATCTGGAGGTGGCAGAGGGAGAAAGAGGAGGGGCAGGCAATATGAGTAGTAATTTACTCAGTTAAGAGCCAAATGGCAGACAGACTGTCGCCCTGCGTGTTATCACAGAGATTTGCACTCTGCTCGTTTTCTGACTATATTTCCGTGCGTGTTTGTGTGTGTGTAGTTTTGAGTACATATGCACACAGTTGGCTAGTAGCTTTAGTAGCATCATCTGATCATTTATGTCTATGTTATACTGTAAATGATGAAGACTTTATTGCTTTAATAGGTCACACATGTGCACACTCTAGTTCGCGTTTGCACCTAAACTGATATCACAGTAGATGAGTACAGGTGAATTCATGTATGTATCTGCATGTGTTCGAGTTACATGTTCCTTTGCTTGTGTGTTTGTACTCATGTGAGTGAATATGTGTGTTTTAACGAATCTTGGGAGGCTTCATTGCACTCATCAGGATATCAGTGTTGAGAAATGGCAGTGTCAGTAAAGTGACAGTTGTGTGTGTGTGTGAGGATTGATGGGCCTGAGTCTGACAGCAGCCATATTGTGGAGAGAGAGAAGAATGGAGGGATGGAGGGAAGAACAGTGGGAGGACTATTGTAGCCCCCTCATCCTCACAGGTTAATATTGACACAGCCTGGGCAGATACAGCGCCAGAAGCGCTCATCAATCACTTTCAGTGGTCCGATACAAATACATACACACATGCTCAAGCAGTGAGAAGGACCACACACACTGACTGCGTAGAAAATAGATACATATGCTTAACCATCATTGGACTGACATTTCAGGCAACATGAAAAGAAATGTGTTTTCATGACTGCTGCAGAGACACACATGAAAGTCAAACTTCCTTTATTAGTTTTACTCTAAATATCTCTTTTGTTTAAAAGTTCTACTTAAATAAGCAAAACAACAATTTTGAGAACTTTACAAAACAAACAGTTGTACAGCAAATCTAGATTAATCAAGCAAATATGTTTTCAAAAGTATCACTTTGCACACTTTGTGTGTAACTCTGCGTAGCAAATTACGGTTCCCATAACATTGTTGTTAATCATTTCAGAGAGAAAGAAAAAAGAAGTTCCCTTGACAAACAAAACAATTAATTAATGCAACTTTCCATCCATCAATCACTGTGTGTGTCACTGAATTACCATAATCTGTGCATGGTGGCTGTTTTAAGAGCAAACAGTTAATTTCCAAACAATAAATCACAAAGTGTCTCTCTACCCCTCTGTGTGCTTTGACAGCTTCGTCTCTCATTGCTGCAGATGAAGGTTTTTTTTTAAACCACTCAAGTTTTACTAAATTAAATTAAATCATATGTGCAATAAAAGGCAGAGTCTAACAAAGTTTCCCATATAGCTGTAACCAAAATTTTAGGAAAGGTTCATTATTAATTTCAAGGCACTTTTTTAACGCACTAATAAAATGTAATGTTTGTCATTTTTTGTCACTTTCAGGATTGGCATGATTATGTGGATGTCCTTAAATTATTCAGTCACCACAACAACTATGATGGTCTTGTGGTTCTCTTGTCCATCAGTGATTCAGTTCATCATCCACTCCAGCAGGTGGCTGTCTACTCAAACAACACAGATATCCTAAATCAGGTAAATCAACAGAGAACACCAAAACATTCATCTGTGCCAACAATAAAACACAAAGTACTTCTTAAATACACATAGCTCTGCATTGGTGTCTTTGATATTGAATTGAATAGACTGTAATGTATCCTCTAACTGGTTTGTTGGGATTAGTACATTTTAAAATAACAAAATAATTTATCAAAAGAAAACCCTTATCAAGGACAGCAGAAGTGACTTAAAAGCAGTTTAGTTGAAAGGACCTTATAGGCCATGCCCTATAACAATGATACCTGGGAGATGACACTTAACACTTAGTTCTAGAAAGTTAAGTAAGCATGTCATCTTTACTCTTGTACTCTAATCTTTCAAAAATATAATTTCAAAAAGATTTACTAATGTCATTGTAGATCTGCTCTGAGCTGGAAGAGTCTTCCAGTTGGTCTCTTTCTGGTGAACTAGAGGCTTTGGAGAGCCTTCAGGTCTACCATATTCCATTAAACGTCTCTGCATCCTCTGGTACTCCACCGCTACTGGAGGAAGAGATCCAGGGCTTGCTCAAGGACTTTGTTGACCGGCGGAGTACTGTATTAGCCTGTCACCCCAGCAGTAGGACCTCTTCTACAGAGGGAGTAGCAGGCAGTGTGGAGTTCTCCCAGGGATCGTCTGGTATCAATGACATGGATGGTTCTGATATAGAGCGAGTTGATGGAGGCAGTGGAGATGTAGTGCCAATAGCAAGGTATAAAACCTCTGAATATCTACATTTTTCATGACAGTAATTATGAGGACTGTCAGAATTTTAGACAAACATTTATACAGTTCATTGACAGTGTTGTTTTATCTCTTGTATGTAGGGTGATGGCAGATGGTGAAGAGGACACAGGTATCGGAGTGAGTGCTGGTGCAGAGCTAGTGAGCCCTGACAGTGGAATGACCACCATTCGTAGCAGCCGCTCCTCCAAGGAGAGTTCAGTGTTCCTTAGTGATGACAGTCCAGTGGGTGAGATTATAGCAGGTAGTGGTCCAGCAGCAGGGTCAGGAGGACTCTTTCTGAGAAACCCATCTCCCTTGGGGTTGTTATCACTCTCCCCTCCTGTCCCACCTGAAAGGAGAAAGCACCGCTCAAGCAGAAACAGGAGTGACAACTTTGACCTGTTTAATTTTGACCCACTGCATAACAGTGACCAGTCTATGTCAGCGGGAGGAGAACTAGCAAACTCTGGAGAAAGAGGAGATGAAGATGAAAGAAGAGCAGGGAGCTCTAGCTTATCAGAACTCGAAGAGTTAAGCTTGCTAGATTTTTCTGCTCCTAACTCACTGGGAGGGCTCGAGAGTGGAAATTGTTCAATCGATTGCCGTGGTGTAACCCATGGGAGTGAGATGATTGACACTGTGGTTCCTCCAACCCCAGTCAACAGCCTGGTAGGTAGCCGCCCGCCCAGCAGTTGCGGGGTCAGGTTCTTTCCAGAAGATGTTGTTGAAAGGATTAATTGCCTACAGCATAAAGACAGTGTGTCATCCTCCTTGTCGGAGACCTGGGATGAGCTAGGCTTTGACACACAAGGACCATTGACTTCAAGTGATAATAATGTGTGGAACAGACCCAAAGATTCTGAAAGCCCACCTAATATTATGGAAGAAGTTAGAGGCAAAGACTTAGTCTGTAACATGACAGAAAAGGAAAGCAGACAGGAGATCTTAAAGTCAGAGAATTTCCACCAGAAAGGAAAAAGTCTTGAACCTCAACTCAGTCTGATCACTGAGCAGGCTGAATCATTTGAAAACTGGAACCCAGAGTCTGTAATTAAGGATGAGTGGAACCCTGCTACTTTAGCTGATCTTCAGTTGACACCACCAGAGGATGCGTTAACTGGAAAAAGCAAAGTTGGTATTGTTGGAGGAAAAGAGAAAACATCTTTGTCAAAAAAGAAAATAATCCTAAACACTCTAACACCGGACACATCTAAGGAAGAGGACGAAGGGGTCCAAGGAAAAAAAAGAGACCAACAGATGGAGCTCTTAGACTTTTGGACATACTCTGCTCAAAAGGGCTTTCTTAAATCTGATAGTGGAACCACCACATCTTACCCTGAATCACTTGATATGTGGAATATGACAATCCGGGATGACAGTCTATCACCTCTTACAACCCCTGACAATTTGTCTGAAAACTCAGGTTCTTTCTGTGGATTGAACCCAAATATAAAGAGCGGCGCATCTGTGGAAAGTTCACTGGGATACTCAGATGGTGGAATGGAGATGTGGAACACCACCATACAGGAAGACAGCTCTTCCACAACAACAACCCCTGAAGGACCTGAAAATGGAAAGGACCTTAGCCACAAAGGTTCAGTGGATACCAGTGAGGCTCTTGAGGCGCATGCCAGCAAACAGGCAGAAGAAGAAAACATTTTAGAGGAGAATAGTGGTGTGTGTGAAGTATTTGACCAGACACCTGTAGAAGTTGTGAAAATAGTCATAGAAGCTGCAGAAAATGGAACGCAGAGTGAAGAAACAGGGGGCAAAGATACACTAAGTTTACAGACCCAACAAGACGCTGCAGAAGATGAAGACAAGACATCCCCCTGTGAAGACACTAACATGTGGGAGTTACCTGTCCACGGCATGGTCACCTCCACCTCTGAATATGACAATGTAGGAGCTGGTGTATGGAGCCTGACATCCTCTCCTGATGTTTCTGCTTTCCCTGTAGTAGACATGATACAGCTAGAGGAGCAGTCTAGTCCTTTTATAGCTGTGACCAAACCCATCCAGACAGATGAGAGTGTAGTTATTTCAGATAAACAACGACCAGACAAACAAGTGTTTCTGTTTGAGGCAACCAGTGAGTTGAGTCACAAAAGCAGAGTAGGATCAGAGGAAATTGACTGGATGGAACAACCCAGAGATCATTCCCCATTTGTTCTGGTTGACTGCTCCACTGCCAATCAGCAGATTTCAGACAGTCCAGAGGAAGCTGCTGAATCTCAAATCCAGTCTGACCAATCATTATCGCAGAGCTGTGTGATAAGCAATGAAGGTGAGCTTGTCACTGAAAGCCAAGGGGAAGCTAACAAAGAGAGCATTGGAAATGTTGATGGAAAAATAACAGAAACTGTGTCTCTGACCCCAAGTCCCAGTGGGGAGAGGGATCCACTAAAAAACCCAAATGGCTCTCACCTAGATAGTCAAGATGAACTGGGCCTAGAAATGGAATATATCATTGTATCTGGCACGATAAAAGAAGCTAAGAGAGACTGGCATGATAGGCCTAAGCCAAGTGAAAGGCAATCAAAGGGAACAAAAAAGTCCATGGAGACATTTAACATGCTGTCATATGCTGTCACAGTAATGCAAACTCAGGCCCAAGCTGCACATCGAGATCATGATGAGGACGCACTACAAAGTAAGGTACATGGAATCAAGGTAACTGACAGCACTCCTAGTGCAGATACAGAGCAAAATCAAGCTGTCAAATCCACTCATTATCAAGCAACTCATGATAGTGCCATTGAGCATGGCATGTTGTCAGAAATTATTAGTCCCAGCCAATCTAAAAATAACTCGGAAGCTTTTCATCAGTCAGAGTCCAGACTTCCAGGTTGCAGCCAGTCACAGTTAGAGGGAAACTATGACAGTGAATCAAACATTGTGCCTCGAAGTGTGTCGCCATCATTAAGATATCCGTCAGATCACTTCTTGAAAACCAGAGAGGAAGTTTACGTCCACTCACAGATCTCAATGGAAGACTCAGACGAAGGTGGACAGTCACCACCTGCTCCTTCACCATGTCCCACTTCTTTGAGTGACTTTCAAGTATGGGGGACTCGGTTAGGGAGACAGAACACATCTCAAACCACATCAGAACCACAATCCCCCGAACTTACAAACAGTTCGGCCTCCCATACCAGCTCTCTGATTGGCACACCAGTAAATGAAACATGTGTTTCTATTGGCAAAAGACTTGGATTGCCATTTTCTGGAGATTTAATGGAAGAGGAGAATGATAATGAGGAACAGGATGAGGAAACTGATACACTAGAGGACACTAGCCCCTCAAAATGGACTTCAAAAGAGCAAAGTGGGAGAGAAAAAAGAGGAGAGTTAAGATCTTGTGACTTGCTGAGCTTCACGGACGATCTGACTGGAGGTCCATCACTTCACCAAACAGGATTACAAACACATGAGCCAAAGAGGAATGGCTTTCTACAGAAGCGAGGGGATTACTGTGATGAACGACCTGTTAGGACTGAGGACTGGGATAAATGGTCTATTGAACAACAGGCTGGAGACCATGACGCTTCCCAAGATAGTTATTTACCTAATCTAAGGTAAGCAACACACATTACAAAGGCTTATGTCTTAATGCCTATACTCATTCCAAACAATGTGAAATCAGAGGTGATTAAATTTGTGCTGATTAGTGAAGATGTATACGTATAGTTACAGCACTCTTTCCTTTGTAGTTGATAGACTTTCCTATTCTCAGGGTGCTAACAGCAAGTGAATTAAGATGCCTGCATGCATGCATACACACACACACAACTCTTGTTCCTCTCACTTTCCCTTGGTTTTCTGCTGGGTTTTTTAGTCTCCAAAGTTTTCTCAGCAAAGTACGTTAGAGGAACATTATCAACACTGAACAGATGAGCTAGAAGCCCCACCTGAGGAACTGAGTCTGGTGATCCACATCTGTGTGTGTGTGTATGTGTGTGTGGGATTGATGACTGACTGACTGACAGAGGATGAGAGAATGAAGAGACTGTCCCTGTAAATAATATGTGAGAGTCTGTGAGAAGGAAACAAACCTTACATATGTATGTAAGTGTAGCTCATGTGTTTAGCATCAAGGTATGATCTCCAGCTCTGTGTGTTTGTGAGTGTGTTTATAAATCTGTTTATGCCTCATTAGATATGCATTACCTGCCTCATTACAGCTGGAGCCCCACCACAGCTAATGGAAGCAGCTCCCCTAGCTCTGTTACAAGGTGTTGGTGTGAGTGCTGTTTTTTCTGTCTGTGTGTGTGTGTGTGGGTGGGTGTATGTGTGTGTGTGTCCATGCAGTATATGGTAATTATGTATTGTGTTTTTTGATAGTTTTAAATAAATTGTTTATGAAGCAGACCCTGATCAATGTTTTAGAAAATTATGAATTAAAAAAAATAATAATTCTGGGTGAGTGACCTTCAATGTTGACCCATAATGCAGAAATCTTTTTTCATTCTCTTTTCTGTTGGTTTTTAAAATAGTTCAGATTTTCTTATCTGGTGACAAAGTGAACAATCTAACATTAAGATTACATTTAGTTACATTTATTCATTTATTTCCATGAAACACAATGTATGTGTAAAGTTAACAGATGTATGTAAATACACATTTCCTTCCTCAAGCAACAACAAAAACTGCCTTCTTCTGCCTTCATAGATAGATAGATAGATGTTACAGTGTTACCCATGTGCCCATGTACAGGTATTTTTGTTATATTTAGTAGAGGACGAAAAAGGGGGCCAACTACACCATGGTGCTACTAGTAGTCAAAAAAAACCCTCAGAGTGCCTGCCTTAAATGTAAGCATCAGATATATAAACACAAATTTATTAAAGAATCAAAAGAAATTACACAATGGAAATTTAACCTTCAGTGCACTCAATTTTCATAATGAGAATATAAAGAACTTTTTGACCAAGTTTGAGCATGTGTTTGATGTATTAATACTTAGATTGAAAATGAGGTTTAGATGAATAAGTATCACAGTGACTCCACGTGTATTTTAATGCTAAATTATTCTTTCTCTTTGCAATGATCCCTGATTCCCTTGAAAGAAGACACCAAGATGTAACGACACAACTGTCATCTCAGCCTGTTCAGGAAAATGCTGCATACCAGTGGACAGGACAACAGAACACAACTCAGGGTCAAACCCAGTATGGCTACAACTACCATCACATTGACCAAAGAACTGAAAACCAGTGCACTTTTTCAGCCTTTGTAGACACCAAATCCAACTGTCAGCAGAACACCACTGATGTCTATGCTGAGTTTACAACTGATGCCACAGCTACACAATACAGATCTGAAGAGACTGAGAGCAATTTTGAAGCTGGAGGTAATACCCAAAACTGCCTGGATGACACACACTTTAGGTGTCAGTACATAGATGAAAGCCAGTATGAAGGTGCCTCCACCTCTTTGTGCACTTCAGAACTCCAGTACTCTCAATATCAAGCTGATGGCCAGGATCAATATAAGTCAGAGTCAGACCATGCTAATTATCAGTCTGAAGGGCAACCATTCTATCAATCAGGTGTCCACGCTGAGACAGAAGATCATGCACGATATGTACCGGAGGGATACATTCACTTTCTCTTATCAAGGTGAGCTTTCACTCATACAGGCTCAGTTTTGCCCTTGGTAATTTAAAGTTATTCACTGTGTAAAACTTGAATTATTACTGCTTTTTTGAATCTATAAGTATCTGCTACAGTTACTAGCTGTAATGCAATCTCCTCTTATGTCTACTCTTGGCAGTACAGCGTAACTATTTTCTATCACTGGGCTTTTTTAAAAGAGACATAAGCAGATGTTACTTTTCCATTGCAATTCTAAAGAGAGGCCAACAGTGAATCAGTTTTTTAACCACAAGGTGGCAGCACAGATCAATATGAAACTGCTCAATTCCTTAGTTTTGTTATGTTTGTGTTGCTCCAAGTAGTAAGGCTCATATTCTCCTTCTGATTCTTCTCATCTTTCTCCTCAGTCATTTTTCAGGTTAAATTTGTTTTTGAAACAAAGACCACGGGGCCTGGAAAATGAAAATGGCCTGGTCCCAAATTCCCCACACAACTTAAAACCCAAATCTTAAGGTGCTGCACCTTTTTACGATCATTTTAAGACTGCTTTTGACATTCCATGAGACACCACTGGACCAAACCTTTCAAATCTGAATCATCACCTTTCACTAATAATAAATTAATCATCCTGTTACTATTTTAGACATTGATTGGCTTTCAGATACACTTTCATCAATACACTGGGCGCAGCTCTAATGTCAAATTTGCAAAATTTAGTATATTATTAAGGTCTAAAGTGAAATCGTGTTTGGACAGTTGCAGTACATAAATGTGTCTGTGATTAGTTTGTGTAAGGTTTGAACAAGCACAGTATTTTTTCAAATGACCTTCAAGTTCTATGATCAAGCTCTAGTTTATGTGTATATGTGTGATGTGTTCACAGAGCATACTGTTGTGGTTGTGTTTGTGTGTGTGTGTGTGTGTGCACGGCTGTTCCAATTTAATTGTTCTTTTCAGCAGTTTGCATCGTGGTTCTTGTTTTGCCCCACTTTGTAATTCTGATAACCCACGCTCTCTTTGGGATACGCATCCCTCCCCTGTCTTTTACTCTGTGTGTGTGTGTGTGTGTGTGTGTGTGTGTGTGTGTGGGTGTTCGCAACAGACCTTTCCATATTAAAGTTGTCATGTGACTTGATAGTGGAGAGAGTGGTTCAGTCATGCTGGGAGAAAAAAGGTAGGAGCACAGAAGGTGGAGATTTTTGAAAAGGAAAACTTTGTGTGCATGCATGTCTTTGTGTTTTAATCATGTGTAGTGGTCTCTCTGTATTGCTTCTCTCTATTGTTAGCAGGCCTTATGCTAATCAGAGTCTGTTAGAGGGGTTTAGTTGGGGCGGGGGGTAGCAACAGTGCTCAGCATTGTTTCTTCAGCCCACACGTGCAGCCTGGGAATGAAGCACTAAGTCCATTTCTCTCCATTTGCTTTGTCACTTCTAAATTCTTTTATGTCCTGAGTCAAATGAGCAGATTTTACACTCTCTCAGATTCAGTGTCATGGGAACAGTTGGGGATTTTTACTTTATAGATGATTGTATTTGGCTTGTTTGGCCCAATACTGTGTGTAGTTGTGCCTCTGGTGGCAGTGGTTACAGCAATGATAATTTATGTTGTGGCTCATTATTGTATCTCTGAGCCTCTGAGCAGACAATCCCAACAGGAAGTTGGTGCAGCTGGGGTAATGATGACGAGTGCCTCCAATGAGGAAGCTACAGAGGACATGAATAACCGAGAAGGTAATTAAACAGAAAGATGAACAAAATGGGTATAGTTCGTGTTATTTTAAAATCTGTTTTATTGTTTATATTTTCTTTCATTTCCATCTTTCTCTGAACAGACCAACCCTCCTCAGCTGATGTATCATGTGGGTCTAATCAAAGGAGAAAGCTGACAGCGCCACCAATGAATGTGTCACTGGACCGCAGTGAGGGGTCTCTTCTTTCAGAAGACACCCTGGATACAGAGGATGATGCCTTGGATACTGAGGATGACCTGGATGTCAACTTAGATGATTTGGACACACCTGATGAGGCGGACACACCTGACGAGGCAGACTCACCAGAGTTTAACAGACATGGTGAGAAACACACACCAGAAGATACGGTACAAACATGTCTAAATACACATGGGAGACAACAGAGAGCTGAACACGCTCACTTCCACACACACAAATATTGTGGCTGTACAATTCAAAACACATTGTTGCTGCATGTCTAATTTACACATATGAGGAAAAGGTAAAGCGAGACAATTGTCAACAGCTCTCTCCACCTTGTGTTGTACACAAAATAGATAACAAACTTTTTATATTTATTTTATTTGATGTCATGTCATCTTGTCTCAAACAGGGGACTCAGAAGAGTCTGTTCTTGGTGCAGGAGCAGCATCAAGTGATCCAGGCCACAAAGCAGCTGAGGATAGCGGGCTGTGGAGGAGTGTGGTTATTGGAGAGCAGGAACATCGCATTGATATGAAGTGCATTGAACCTTACAAAAGAGTCATTTCTCATGGAGGTATGCAAACACAAACACTTTAAACCACTTTGTCATATATGTTTGAAAGCATTTGAATTTACTTTTCTTTTGGTTTTTTACTTTTTTATTAGAATTGTATTTACATTAAGAGTTAATGTTGGAAAACACCATTTTTGACTTTTTTACTTTAATGAATGTATTTTTCATATTTCTGAGGATTGCTTAACTACAGCTACTATAATCTGTGCCTTTTTAAATTCAGATTCTGCTTGTAGACTTCAAATGGTCTACTGAATTTGAATGTTCTTCAACCCAGTTGATAACATGTAATGCTAATAAGAGGGGGTGAGTGGTTGACCGAGGTATGATACACAGTTAACTCAATGAGCTTTTATTTCACAAAATTAAACTAAATCTTAGAAACTTTAACCATTAAATAATACTAAAGCTGGGGTAGACATCACATTGTTGGGTGATCATGGGAAAAACTGCTCTGAGAAGGACCAAGACTCCTGCACTACCTCCAGACTTTGTTTTCAGGCTTTTAAAAAATCAGATGGAAGATGATACTTTTGATTTGCTAAGAATGAAAAAGCTGATAAAGTAAGGGAAGAACAGATATGTGATTGGTTAAGGAGAAGACTGTCATCTGGAAGAACATATGTCTGTGGTAGTCTGGTGGGTGGACTCTAGAGCAGAAAAGAGAGAGCTGCAGGAGGAGGGCTGATGGTCTTTTTGGTTTCTCTGGATTTCTACCTGCTGTCATTTTAAGTCTTTTAATTTTTTTTGGAAACTGAATATATGCATGTCAAGTCAGTTTAAAAGGCCACAGCTCTGTCTTGCAATTCAGCACTTAGGCCCTTTTAAAGTTAGCATTTAATGCCAGGGAAAAGACCTGCTCAGACATCTTAGAGTGACCCATGTGTTACCAAAATATAAACATCACATCTGATAAATACTGTTGCTTCTGTAACGGATGGCCTTTGAATGAGTTAGTCGCAATTGCTTATTAGATAAAGAGGACAAAAGAGTTATTTGTCAAACTAATGAAAATCGTTTTGAACAAAGGTTTGTACAGGTGCATGGTAACTGATACTCAGTGTGAGTTTACTGTTTGTCTGTTTTTATTTGTAGGTTATTATGCTGAACAGAAAGCCATCATTGTGTTTGCTGCATGTTTCCTACCAGACAGCAACTGTGACAATTACAATCATGTCATGGAAAACCTTTTTCTGTAAGTTTCCTAAATATTTATGGACACCAAACCCACATTTCCAAAATGTAGGCTTCCCACAAAGTTTCGGAGCGTGACTGAAGTCAAGCTAAGGTTAACCTTAGAAAAACATTTATGCATTGAATTGGCTTTTTTTACATAGATGGTGAATTTAAGAGCAAAGTCCAATCAGTGTAAAACAGCACAAGGTCAAAAAATTAAAAGTGGAGTAAGAATAAATTGCACATATTTATTCAACTGAAATATGCGGATTCATAACACGACTTCCATACCGGATCGGTCGCAGCCCGGGTTAACAACGACCGCCTCCGGTGCCGTTAGCCAACAGGGTGCCGGTGGAAATTATGCTACTGTTGGCCGAAGACCAAGGAGGGGGAGAGGCGGAAAGCGTGTTAGGAGGCAGAGAGAGAGAAGGAAAGGTAGGAGGGTGGAGGTGAGAGTAGGGACTTTAAATGTAGGGACTATGACTGGTAAAGGGAGAGAGCTGGCTGATATGATGGAGAGAAGGAAGGTAGATATATTGTGTGTGCAAGAAACCAGGTGGAGGGGAAGCAAGGCCAGGAACATCGGAGGTGGATTCAAACTGTTCTACTATGGTGTAGGTAGGAAGAGAAATGGAGTAGGGGTCATCTTGAAGGAAGAGTATGTGAAGAGTGTTCTGGAGGTGAAGAGAGTGTCAGACAGAATGATGACTTTGAAGCTGGAAACTGAAGGTGTGATGCTGAATGTTGTTAGTGCATATGCCCCACAAGTTGGATACCAGTTAGAAGAGAAAGAGGAATTCTGGAGTAAGTTGGATGAAGTGGAGCATACTTCAATG
>VUQH01033681.1:0-11770 GCA_015106775.1 Etroplus canarensis | reverse complement strand
GGCCTCTTATGATGTGCTGGGCATTTCTACTCCATCCACCTCTTTTCACTCCCCATGCATTTATTTGTTATTGCTGCATGTCATTAAATGTTGTCTTCTCTCTCCCATAGCGTGTGCCTCTCTCTGCTCTCCTTTCTGTCTTCTCCGTTCCCTCACCCCCAACCGGTCGAGGCAGATGGCTGCCCCTCCCTGAGCCTGGTTCTGCTGGAGGTTTCTTCCTGTTAAAGGGGAGTTTTTCCTTCCCACCGTTGCCAAGTGCTTGCTCATAGGGGATCATCAGATTGTTGGGATTTTCCCTTTAACACTGTAGTATCTTTACCCTACAGTGTGAAGCGCCTCGAGGTGACTTTTGTTGTGAATTGGCGTTATATAAATAAAATTGAATTGAATTGAATTGGTGTGATTTCACACCTGTAACTTTGGTTGGGATCAAACTGAAGTAAAACTGAAAAGTGATACAAGAGTTGCTGCTTTTAAGAACTATGATCCAACAATATTATAAAAACTTTAAAAAAAAATCCTAACCACCATGCCACTGATGTAGTAGCTCACCTGTTTATTTATCTTTTTCCATTCATTTAAACGATGATGGAACACTACCAGACAGACAGTGCCAAGTACAGGGATACGCAGTGTGTCATTTACTCTCAGAGTGCAGGCCTACTTGTGGTCCCTACAGTTTCCAAAAGTAGAATGGGAGGCAGAGCCTTCGGTCATCAGGCTCCTCTCCAGTGGAACCAGCTCCCAGATTAGGTTCGAGAGACACCCTCTCTACTTTTAGAACCAGACTGACTTCAAACTTTACTTTTTGATAAACGTTATAGTTAGGGCTGGACCAGGTGACCCTGAATTGTTCCTTAGTTCTTCTCCACTCCCTTCTCCTCCCCTCCTGCATGTCATTAAATTTAGTCTTGCCCTGTTTGTTCTTGGTGGTCTCTCCATGCTCATCTTCTCTCTTTTCTCTTTCCCCTCGACCCTCAACCAGTCGAGGTCGACGGGTCCAGTCCAGTTATGAGTCCAGTTATGCTGGAGATCTTGTCTTGCTAAAAAGGAGTTCTTCCTTCCAACTGTCACCAAGCCAAATCATATTGTTGGGGTTCTCTTTAATATTGTAGGGGTTTTAACTTACAATAAAAAGCACCTTGAGATGACAGCTGTTTTGAACTGTCACAATATACATTTGAACTGAACTTATTGACGGTTCTTTTTATGTTCTCAGATCAAACACACACACACTGCAACAAACCTGGGACTTTCAGGTGTGAGTGCACTTTCACCTCAAGGACACCTTTGAGATTACTTACTGTACCTTGACTCTGCAGTCTTTGAAATGTCTCAGATCACAATCCAATGTGAACTGACGCTGAATCACTTTTTCTACAGAAGGTGGTAAAAGGTAACTCAAGGTTATGTGTAAGCTGGTGATACAAAGAAGATGTGGCAAGATGTGATTTCACAGCATTCCCTCCCAGGGCAAAAGTTTTCTGGACCAGAATATGACATGCTGCTACACATTATTTTTTCATAGCCTGACTGTAACTTTTCACATTAATCAGATTGGAAAGTAAATAATGCTTTCATAACAAAAAGCTTTTGATAGTCTTCACACTGAGATTTTCACAGCAGGTGCATGACTTTCAAAAGCAAGGACACGACTGGTGTATAACTCAGCAATACTTGAATAAAGCTAATATTTCTCCTGCTGAACTGAAGTGCAAAATACTTCGGCCTGTGCCTTCTACTCACTGAGCCTAATGGGAGCAACATACAGTACAGCTGAGCGCTCTTAAGGCAGGCCCCTTCAGAGAGGCAGTATACATGCAACCTGGTGCTTTTCTCCATAATGGCATGAAGCCTCTGTTACAAGTATGCGCGCACACACACTCTCTCACACACCACATTTATAATTATATATGTAATGGAACATTATTGATTACAATACCTTTAAAACTTATTGGAGAGCAAGGCCTCATTAGTGTTAAAACCATTTAAAAAAGAGCTCTTGCACATGAGTCTGCCTTTGAAACCAGTCTGCCTCCAGGACATGTTCCTTTTGTGTTAGTGTGTGTGTCTCCCTCAGTACTTCCTTTTGGGGCTTAAATTACAGGTAGCCGCTCGTCAGGGTCCCTGGAGGCCTGACTATCAGATGCCTCCAGCCAGCCTGCTGTAACTAAAGCAGCCTGGTGTGTGTGTGTGTGCGTGCGTTTTTGTGTTGGTGTAGGTGTGTGTGAGAGATGAAGTCCTAATTAGAAGGTGAAATCACTATCCTGTAATCTTTTCACTCAGGAGAGCTGAGCTAGGATTTGCGCGCGCGTGTGAGAGAAGGGATTTACTAATGAAGGTTACTGGTAGGTATCTGAAGAGGAAGCAGACACACACTTTGAAAATTTAGTGCAATGCTGCATGAGATCAAGAGAAGCTAATGAAAAAAGGCAAGCTTAGACAGCTATGCTTTTTATCATGAGTAAAAAATGTAAAATAAACAAATAAAAAATAATTATTAAATCTGATATTTTACAAGTTTACCTCTAAACTTCTAATGCAGTCTGGTGATTCACATCAATATTTAAATACATCAACATATTTTCCACTCTTACATCAGTGCTTAAAGTGAAAACCTAAGACTAATTTAACAGCACATCATGTTTAAAGTTAGTGAAAACATGAATATATTTATATTCCAAAAAATATATTACATACATAATATAGTAATAAATTCATACTTTGAATATTGTAGCAATTGCTAGCAGTTGAGCTGACGTGCCATACAAACTCATTTGGACCTTTCCTCCCCCTGTTTTAAATAACCAACCACTTCATTAGGCACACATTGCCAATACCAGGTTGAACCCCCTATTTCCTTTAGAACTGACTTAATTCTTTGTGGCACAGATTCATTGAGGTGCTGAACACATCCCTTAGAGATTCTGCTTCATACTGACATGACAGCATCATGCAGTTGCTGCAGATTTGTCAGCTGCGCATCTGTGATGCCAATATCCCATTCCACCACATCCCAAAGTGCTCTATTGGATTGAGAATGGGTGACCGTGAGGGCCATTTGAGTAGTGAACTCCTTGTCATGTTCAAGAAACCAGTTTGAGATGATTTGAGCTTTGTGACAAGGTACGCCATCCTGCTGGGAGCAGCCATGAGAAGATGGGTTCACTGTAGTCATAAAGCAGTCAGGCCATTCTCCTCTGACCTCTGGGATTAATCACCAAGGAACTTTTTTGACTGGAGAACTGCTGTTCGCTGGATATTTTTTCTTCATGGGACATTGTCTCTAAACCCTAGACGTGACTG
Source organism: Etroplus canarensis (assembly GCA_015106775.1). Lineage (NCBI taxonomy): Eukaryota > Metazoa > Chordata > Actinopteri > Cichliformes > Cichlidae > Etroplus > Etroplus canarensis. The sequence continues at coordinate 8,464 of VUQH01033681.1, read as the reverse complement.
TGAAGGAAAATCCAAAGAAGATGAGCAATTCTGAAATACCATCAACCATGCCACACTCAAAGTCACTTAAGTCACCTTTCTTGCTGATTCAGATGCTTGTTTAAGCAGGGCGTCTTGATTATGTTTACATGCCTAAATGCACCAAGCAGTTGGAAGGTATAAAAACCCCCACACACAATACAAGGAAGTCACCTAAAGTCAACAGGATGTGATGTTTTTTTATGATGAATGCTAACCTAGACGGTATGCACAAGATTAACATACGGTGGACTGTTGTGACCCTTCAGGTCACACAAAGCTTTACTCCTACTATCCACATACTTTCTGAAGCATGGCTGGATACTCTAACACATAGAAGCCCTCTTGAGTAGGTACAAAGGGGAGTATGTTTAAAAAGAAAAACCCTGAAACAGGTCGAGCTACAAAAAACACATCCATCCTGAAAAAACACGAGCAGGACATGTTAGAGAGCATGGTTGCAGAGTGAATCCCCATTTTTGATTTACCATGGATTTTCTTTGATCTGCCTTCTTGTAATGATATTACGTCAACTTCTAGTTGTGATCTTGTCTCGGCTGTCAGCACTCTGTGAATTACAAAGAAGTTATGACTCTGGAACACTAACAAGCGTGAAGATGGACTGATAACATTATGCGTCAGTCTTCCCCTCCGATGTCCTCTGACAGCCCATGAGGATTTCAGTGAGTAGAGTGGTGTGTATTCATCCATACTGTATGTAGATATGTGTGTCTCAGAGCGCACGCAATATGCAATGTGAAACCAGGAAGCAGATCGATTGCTGCAGCCTTGTACAGGAGCACATGCTTGGGGAGTTATAAAATAACAGGCTTGAGCTGGTGAGGTTGATTGAAGCAGGAGAGAAGGAGGAGGAGGAGGAGGAGGAGGGGAGTTTTATGACCTTGTAAATCAGAGGGAATTTGTAAACCCTGGCTTGGTGAGGAAACAGGAGAGGCGGCTGCTGCTTTCTGTCAGCAGAGGATTGAGGGACAAGAATCTGAGGAAGGAAGCAGACCAGTTGAGCAGCACAGCTGCTGAGACCACAAACGCACCGATACACACCTTCAGTTTAAAAGGAAGATCATATCCTTTCCTTTTTTCTGTCATATAGATGCTCATATTAAAACATGGATTATAGTTAAAATTAATGTAAGTGCTGCTCAGGCTTCAGACAGTTTTTTGTACTGTTGGCTCTGTATGATGTCAGAAGCAGTGGATATCCCTAACATGGTCACCTCAGACCCCATCCATCTTCTGTACAATCCTTTTGCTTTAGGATAAGAAGAAAGTTTTCTTCCAAGGGAGATTGGTTAAAATGGCTTGTTTTGGACAGTATTTAAAAAGTATTTAAAACGAAGCTGCATGAAGGCCCACTATAAGATCAACTCTAGTGACTATTAAACATGGAGCTAGAAACGAGTAGAAAGTAGTTCCACTTCAATTCTGACGTTAAATTCTGTGTATATTGACAGCCACTTCAACTACAGTTTCAGTTTTTTTAATCTCTATTAAAAGTTCTGCCTGTAGAGGTATATGCTTACAAGACAAGTAAAGACCGAGTGCTTCCACAAAGCCAACACTAGAAAAGCAATACCAATTAGAGATTTAAAAACTGAAGTATCAAAGGAATAGACATGAAGAAGAAACTCAAATGGCTGGTGAAGAAGCAGATTAATCTTTTCATCTGAAATAATCCACTTCTTCCTCCACTTGAGACACTATATTTGATGTAAACACCATCTTCCCCTTTTCAAATATTATGAATTTATTAGATTTTTAACGTGTACATGACGGTATGCAGTCACTCTTAAACTAGATTTTGTTCTTGTGTCTCACTGTTAAAAAACAACATCCTTGGGATCAGATTTCTGTGTCGACAGTAGCAACCTGAAGAGGCAAGAGGAGGTTTTGCCTCATCAGAATGCAGACAGGTGCACTCTGTTTGACTTACACGACCATCAAACTGCCTTCAACATCAAACATTAAACGCACCTCAGATCATCTTCCCATCTGAAATAATTTCCAACTGACAGACTCTGGGGCCAAAAACTGGAAGCTTGTCAATCAGAGAGGGGAAAAAAAAAAATCACTTCAGCCATTCTTCAGAGGAAGAGGAAAATCATTTTCCCACATAACACACACACACACACACACACACTTACTTAGGTACAGAGCCCATTCAACACATACACTGCAACAATGTCCTACTGATTCAGAGAGAATGGTTGTAGTTCATTTAAAGTGTGATGTGTATAAGGCACCTCAGCATTAACAAAGGATTTAACCTCTCTCTTTATATATTAAAAAAAAAGAACCAACCACAGGCTTACTTCAGGGAAGACACAAAGTTCTCCAAAGTCAAAGTAGTGGCAGATCAGCTGTTTCCAGTGCCAGCCCACATCTGCTAATGGTTCACCTGATTCCCTTTTACACATTCAAAATGGCAAATATCAGATAGGATGTGCCATTTGTGCTGCATTAGCCTGCTTAATTAAGCTGTTCTGCAACCTGCCACCTACAATGTGACACAATCAATGTCACATCTGCTTCCTCTGATTATTGCTGCTGCTGCTCTCCACGACTTTCAAGACATGGAACAGCAGGGAGGCCCGAGAACAGAGCCAGGCCACCAAAAATAAATTGCTGATCGTAGTGGACTTGGTTGAGGACTAATAATCTGTCCAGGGTTTACTCATCTCTTGTCCAATAACATTTTTCAACTTTAATGAAGCACCTAAAAGAGACCAGCATTTGGCTCTGTTTAAAGAACCGAAGGTTTCAATTCATCTTCTAAAGTATTATCCTTCTTACGTAACCCTGAAATACATGATACCTTTTAATTTAAGACAGCTGACACTGGTGTGAAATCAGCTCTGTGCCATAGCCAAAAATGTCTGCTGTGGCTAATGTTACATAAATGCTTAAACCATTGTAATGTAACAAACATTACACCTCATTGTAACAACACTGATATGTGGCGGTCCTTTGAAAAACTTTGAAGTAGCAAAGAAAGGTTCAGAAATCCATGAAAAGGGATGCTATTCATAGGAATCATTGTAGCACTGACAAACTACTGGACTGCCAGTACAGTTGGGAACCAGAGGATTGCTGTGGCCTGCTGGGTCAAGACCCACCTGGACCTGGAGGCCAACCCAAGGCCAGGTCAAGACCCCACCCTCGGTGGGAAATGGACTGGAAGCCAGAGAGGCGTTGGCTCACACCTCCGAGTATTGTTCTTTGGCGCCTGTAATGGGCAGCCTTCATTCATTCACCTCTTCAATGCACGTTCACTGTTTACTGCATGTAAAGTGTGTGCAACAGCAAAAACTGAGTCTGTCTGATTTTTAATTTCCCTACTAGAGATGAATAAAAGTATATCTGATCTTAATCTGTTGAGTACTGCTGCTGCTTTTCTTTACAGAAAAGCCATTTTTGTAATGTCTGAATAAAGGAGTTTATGTTTAGGTACATGGGATAGTACATGTTTTTTCTTTTTTTACCGTGGTACCGGTATTGGTACAGACTATTACATTTCTGGCATCGTGACATCCCTAGCACACCACTACAAATGAAACATAACCAAGACTAACAAATTTAGAAAGTATATAGCTGATGTGCTTGTATATAAATATTTTAAAGTGGTAATTACAATAATTTCAGTCTTAAGGTATTATTTGTAGTTACTGGTTATAATAGCAAATGCTGTTTATTACTACAAGTTATTCTATGGTGTTACATGAGCAAAACTAAAATAAGTCAGGGGATAATTGGCTTTTCCATGACTGTCAGCTGATTTTATGCTCCACACAACAGGAGTCTGCAAACAGCAGGGCATAGTAAGAGTGCAAGTTGGTTGCCACACAGAAAAGTTGGGGTTGTTATTATACTTATTTCTAAGTCCATGTTTTTATTCTGAGACCTAACTAGAGCAGATATGCATGATTTATAAATAAAAATCGTCTTTATTTATCCTATATTGGACTGCTGTCTGCAATGAGCTATTGTAGCTCTCTCAAAGCCATTTTTATTTAGATTAGCCCCTCATAAACACTTCTGAACAACTGGTAGGTGGGGTTGTGAGTTCATAGCCAGAGCTGCGTGCCTGAGATGACACTGACATCAAAAGGAGAAAACAGTAGAAAAAACTGTGAGAAACTGGGCACTTAGAGCAGTTTGAAGTCTGAGGTATGACTCTCAGGGATTACTTGCAAATATGCTGCCCTCATTTGTAACACTGACGTTTAATGTGAGTATTCACCCTTATAACAGTACATACACCACACACAATAAATCCCCTTTGAGCTATTCATTTAACAGCTCACTGTTGCTGCTCCTTCTGCTTCCGTTACTCCCTGCCATATTTAAAACTGATCTTTTGATCTGAATTTATGGTGAACAGCAGCAGCAGCAGAGCAAAGCTTTCAAACACATTGCTTTTCTTGGGACTATTTCGTAATACTAATCAGACTTTGTTTTAAGGGTTATATGCTTTTAATGTGAAGCTGCAGGAGTAGGAGGTGTACATTAGTAGTAACTTACCAGAGCATTTCCCCAGCAATGCTGCAACAAACAGTCACTTCATTATATTGAAAATATCTAAATATTGCAGTACTTTTGTCAGTAGGTCAATCACCATTGCATTACCTCATCTGGCAATAGATGGCTACTTTAAGAGACATTCTATAAAACTCAGTAGACACCTTGATAGCTGCTAAAGAAATAGCCACAGGAATGCTGGTGATAAATTCGCATCCAGAGGTGCTTGGAGTGCAGTCAGGAAAGGTTATTACACTTCAATACCCTGCCATGCCCCATTAGACAGAGTAGTCTCTAATCTATTGGAGGAGTCTGGTGGTTGGCCAGAGCATGTTTTTGATTTTTAGACAGTAGAGGAGGTGCTACATGACTGCTGACAAGTCAGTCCCAGTTATGTGTATGTGGGCTGCATTAATCATCCAAGTGTAACAGTCTGAGCCTGTGTGTGTGAGGAAGCATTGAATTGCAAGTCCTGTAGAGGAGGAATAATACATTTTAAAAACACACAGATAGAATATTCCTGTCTGTCCTGCAGTGATAGAAACACCTGTATCTGTCACATGCTTCACTGGTTGCAATTAAAAGCTTGTATATGGTAGCTAAAGGCCCTGAGGAATACCATTTCCATACATTTAAACCATGGCTCAGTGAAGCATGCAGGGGACCAAACAGGTGCTGCTGGGAGGAGTCTGAATGACTTCAAGCCTAATTGTTGGGTAAGAAAGGTACTTGCTCAAAGGGGCCACATTCAGCATGTAAATGATGTTGGGTAATGTTTTCTTGTTGTTCACCTACTGGAACCATTATAATTTATTTGGCTGATTACTGTGTTTTTTCCTGTTTAGTCCGCATGTTGTTTGCACCCCGTCTTTCTGTCTTTGAATAAATAAATTGTCGCTCTTGTGAATTATTATGAACGCATACGTCGCTATTCAATGCACGTTTTCTCCTTTTGCTCTGTACACCCAGGAGTTATACAGACAAACGACCTTGCCAGCTTCACTTATCTCTTTGACTCGAACAACTGACAATTCAACTCCTCTCACTGGTTGATTTATTAACTTAATTCAGTGGTTACACTGTAACTTTAATTAAAAAAAACCCAAACAGCATTACTATATTTTTATGTATACTATACAAATATCAATCAGATACTGTCTTTGCCCCTCTCTGAATCTGCTTCTACAGCATTTCTGTTGTCTGTTCTACAAATGTAGATGCGTGTTTGTGTCCCTTCAGATGGTGGAAGGCTTCATTCAGTGGCCAACAAAGTTACTCATTCAGCACAAACAACAGCAGCTACACTGGAAAGGATCCCAAGAGAAGGAGGATGGACTAAAAGAATCCCAAAGAGAGTTTGATATTAAGAGCAACAGAGCACATGCCAACACTGGCAAAGCATTTCATCAACTGCGTTCTGATTATCTGTGTGCCCTTTCATTATGAGACTGTGCATAAGGCGTGTGTTTCCTGTTCTCACCAGTCAGTCTGCTCAGCAGATTACCTGATGTTAGTCTTGTTAGAGCTGTAGGTACAAATTCATGGCTTCTGTTGGTCTTACTGGACCTCTTTGCTACAACACCCACAAAGGACGTCCAGCTGATAAGGTTAAGCTTTTATTTTGAAACCGGAGCAGGATTCCTTACTGGACATTAAAACTCATATTTTCTTGCAGTTGTCCTGGAATGAACTTACTGCAGTGGTTGGTTAGCTGTGTAGGTAGAACTAACCATGGTCAAACACTCATCTGTTAAGAAGCTGTGGCTAATTCAGCTTCATGCTTCAATCATATATGAGCAACTTACAGCCTGAGAGCTGGAGCTGGCTTGCAGGCCATCTCAATCTGGCCCCTAATGTCCTAAAAGAAAAATTAAACCAAAAGATGGAAAATCTCTATTGCACCCTTTAAGGTGAATGACACGCTTTCATAACATTTAGTATATATACGCTCACCGACCACTCCGTTAGAAACACCTTGCTAGCACCAGATCGGATCCACTCTTGCCTTCAGAACTGCTTTAATTCTTTGTGGCATAACTTCAACAAGGAAACATTCCTCAGAGCTTTTGGTCCATATTGACATGATAGCACATTACACAGTTGCTGCAGATTTTTCAGCAACTGTGTAATGTGCTACCTGCATACCTGCATACATGTTACAGTACTGGATTTGTACATCAGTCTCATGCAAGAGCATAGTGTGTTAATACAATACTGAAGTATAAATCAGCCCTTTAAATATGAGTTGAAATGGGCTGCCATGCTTTCATCTACATCAACAACAGTCAGTTGGTACAAAAGCGGTCCCAAGTGTGGAAAGAAAATATCCCCAACGCCATTACACCACCAGCAGCAACATGAACTGTTGATACAAGGCAGGATGGATCCATGCCTTTATGCTGTTTATGCCAAATCCTGACCCTAGAGTCCGAATGTCCCAGCAGACTCATCAGACCAGATATTCTATTGTTCAACTTTGGTGATCCTGTGTAAATTACAGCCTCAGTTTCCTGTTCTTAGCTGTCAGGAGTGGCACCCAGTGTAGTCTTCTTCTGTTGTAGCCCATCTGCTTCAAGGTTCCACATAATGTGCACTCAGACATGCTCTTGTGCACACCTTGGTTGTAATGAGTGGTTACTTGAGTTGCTGGTGTCTTTCTATCAGCTAGAAGCAGAGTGGCCATTCTCGTCTAACCTCTGGCATCAACAGGGTATTTTATGACCAGAGAACTGCTGTTCACTGGATATTTTCCCTTTATGGGACTATTCTCTGTAAACTCTAGATATGGTTGTGCAGGAAAATCCCAGAAGATCAGTAGCTTCTGAAATAAGCCCAAGCATGCCACATTTGTACTTACTTAAGTCACCTTTCTTGCTCATTCAGATGCTTGTTTTGAACTTAAGCAGGGTGTCTTGATTATGACTATATGCCTAAATGCATTGAGCGGATGCCATGTGATTGGCTGATTAGGTATTTGGGTTGGTGAGCAGCTGAAAAGGTGTATCTAATAAAGTGGCAGGTTATGTATTTGTCAGTCAAATCTGCCCCACCTACTCATCATGTCTGGTTTCAAAACAGCAACTAGTGGTGATGTAATCTTCTTCTTCTTGTAAATTTTATTGGTGGTTGGCAAACATCAAAATAGTGCATTACTGCCACCAACCAGTATCCCGTCCACCTGTGTCTTCTTCTTCTTGTAAATTTTCGTGCTGATGTAATGGTGGTTAGCTTGTCTTTTATATACACTCCGCAACTGTCCTTTGCCTATGCAGGGGGTGAGTTTGCATGTCTAAGATATGCATGTAAAGCATGCGTGTTAATATGCAGGTGAACAGGTACACCTAATAAAGTGGCTGGTGGTGTACTGTATATTGAACATCAATATTTGTGAAATATGTCACAGTTATGGCTCATTCTCATAGGAAGGTAGCTACAGTCACAAAAGTAAAACAGAACAGAAAATTCTTCTTCTTCTTCTTCTTCCTGTTCCCGTTAGGGGTCGCCACAGCAGATCATCTGCCTCCATCTCACTCTATCCCTTGCATCCTCTTCCCTCACACCAACCCTCTGCATGTCCTCCTTCACTACATCCATCAATCTTCTCTGTGGTCTTCCTCTTCTCCTCTTGCCTGGCAGCTCCATCCTCAGCATCCTTTGTCCAATATATCCACTTTCCCTCCTCTGAACATGTCCAAACCATCTCAGCCTTGCCTCTCTGACTTTGTCTCCAAACTTCTCAACATGAGCTGTCCCTCTGATGTACTCATTTCTAATCCTGTCCATCCTGGTCACTCCTAGGGAAAACCTCAACATCTTCAGCTCTGCCACCTCCAGCTCTGCTTCCTGTCTTTTTGTCAGTGCCACCGTCTCCAAACCATACATCATAGCAGGTCTCACCACCGTCTTGTAA
>VUQH01033680.1:0-15099 GCA_015106775.1 Etroplus canarensis | reverse complement strand
AAGGAAAGAGAGAGAGAGAGAGAGATAGAGAGAGAGAGAGAGAGAGAGAGAGAGAGAATTGGCCCCTGACCCAGGGACATTATAGAAAGGGAGATTATGGTTGTTCAAAACTCTCTAAGCACTAACCCCAGGACCCCAGCTAATACCCTGACACACACACACACACACACACACACACGCCAACTCACACACAGACGTAGTCCAACTACAAGCCAAGACAGACACCGTGTGAAAGTCCACAAATGTACCTCTGCTGACCAAAACCAACAAAGAACCAATCCTTCTAGTAGGTGTTGCCTGACAATTTGTCTTCCTCCACTCTTGTTCGAAAATGACCCAATTTTACTGGCTAACGTGACCTGCTTATAACTTCGTCACGATAGATGATTGACATATCACGTTGCCTATCCTCCAGCCTCCTACAAGATTGCACCCTCTGAGCACCACCTGATTGGATGAGCACCTCTCCTATGCTTGCTGCTCCAACTAAAACCAACATGGGGTCTGATTTGCAAACTCACAGTGAGAATAGTCCAACAAAATTTGTTTCTGGAAACATTTGAGGCGACAAGTTGCTCTCTCTCTGATTTTAGAGCAACAGCGGTAACTTCAAATGAGGAGTGGGCCCGTTGATGGGGAGTGTGGTAACGAAACATCCTGGGGACACACACCATTACATGTTTCTTAATCACTAAACTCTGTAGTTTAGTTTGACTCAATACAGCTTAATCTGCTGCGGAAATAGTTCCTAACATAAGTAACATTTAGTAAAACCTCCAGTTCTCATCTGTTTTAGAAACAGTTATAAATGGCTGTGTTCTTCATTGAGATTTGATCTGAGGGCTACAGATAAAGTGGAGAAAGTGTCAAGAAAAACGCACCAAATTGAGCGTTTTGGTCTTTGTTGTCGTGTGGTCAATTTGTTGGCAATAAGGAAAATAAAAGAATAAAACCATACTGATGTTTCAGAGCATTTGCAAAGTTTATAACCAGTAAAAAACCAACCTCTCTGTATTACACATACACACACTCATTGAGAAAAGGAGATTAACATTGGACTCTATACTCGGCCCAGAACAAGAGTGTTGAAGGAGGGAGCACTGTGTTCTCGGGGTGAAAGAAGGGGCAAGGGAGCCCGCTGCCAGTACCTCCTGCTAATCTGTACAAGAGGAGAAGGAGGAGGAGGATGGCAGGGTTAGATGGACGAATAGATGGATGGATGGATGGAAAAGTGAGAATAAAAATGTCATTATTGAGTGGGAGAAGAAGAGAAAATTAAGTGATGGAGGGAGGTGAAGGATGGAGAGGATAAAGAAGACAGTGGCAAAAAGTTGAAAGGAAAATAAGAGATGGCAATAAAAATTTTTTGAGGGGAATCACATCCAGAAATACAGAGAATAAAAACAGACAAGGAAAAAGAAAGATCCACAGAAATGGTGACTGCGAAACGATAAAAACAATGCTGCGAAATGCAACAGAGGAAAGTTAAACGCACTTGAAATATAAAAAGCGCCTACATTTACTAAAGAAAACAGCAGAAACGTGCTTTAATTTTTTTTTTTTTTAAACGGCGACAAAAACAAAAAATAATAATAATTTTTTAAAAAATCACGAAAAACACAGAGTGAAGCTTGAACAAAGGTTAGCGGGGTGTGAGAAGAAGCGTCCTTGGAGGTTCAAGGGTCCTGCCTTGAATGTTAACACTTTTACACGCACATATAAAGGGGCTGCCCCCTGTGCCCGCTCAATGAACTATGTATCTCTCACCCAGTGAACACACACTTGCCAGTTCCCTGCCACTCCAGAAAGAAAGAAAGAAAGAAAGAAAGTGTTGCTTTATGATCTGTCTGAGCTCACACACTGCTGTGCATGTGTGGCCAATTAATTGTGTGTCTTTGCACGTGTGCTACATCATCGTACTCTATATGCGCGCCTGCTGCATGTTATATGATTTTTATGCGCACACACTTAAAGTCTTTCCATTTGCTGTGTGTGTGTGTGTGTGTGTGTGTGTGCGCGCGCGCGCATGCGCGCCTCGGGACTGTGTAACCACAGCTATGCAGCACACAGCAGGCTGGACCACAGTAATGGAACCTACTATAGATGAAGCCACCAGTCCTCACAATCCACCCTCTGTCTGAGCTGGTTAAAGGAACAATCCGACTAAATAACAAAGATCCCACATGCGCTGTGAGGCAGAGGGGCTTCGAGGTGGTCGGCTGTCGTCAGCATTAGAAAATCTTGCATCGTACAAGATCGAATTTTGACTTTTATGATGATTTGCAAGATCACAGCATCCTGCTTTTAGAGCTGAAATCCTCCCCCAACAGATTTATTACATGTAGTATCCCCAGCTGTCAACACAGAGTCAAATTTACTAATTTTGCAGAATGGTTAATGGTTCAAATCTGTTTCATCCTGCAGATTGAGCTGCTCAGTGTCTGAAATTAGGTATCAAAAAATATTTTAGAGCTTGTAATTCTTTCCAGCTTTACAAAAAGTTTAGGAAAACATTTTTGGGGGTCATTGATTGTGGTTGCAGGAATCGTTTCCAACAACAAGCTAGTTTTTAATTTTCATTTCATTCCTTTTTTACCCAGTGGTTTGCCATGCATGTTGTGTCAAACCACTCTGTTCTCACTTCCAACTCCTGACAGACTGACGCTTGGTCAGGACCCACAGGCGTCACATTTTAGTCCAACAGGCTTCCAGAGAAGTCCCTCACTGCTTGAAAGAGGCAAATGTGGCATGGCCCCTGTTACAGGACACCATAAAATGGTCACTGTGGTAATTAAGAAAATGAAGGAGCATGTTTTACATTGAGAAATGATGTATCGAAACCCAAACCACAGCCTTTTTCTAACACTAACTGCAGAGTGATAGAAAAAGCTATTTCAAAAAGCTCCTGTCTTCTTCTCCTACCACATTTGCCTCCTAATTCAGATTTTTGTGAATTCTTATGCCCTTAATAGGCAAAAGGTTAAACTGGTGCACTTCCCTCCACACTAAAAAAATGATGCTATTGGTTAAAATGTATCAATAAGGTCCTGACCAAGAGTCAGTACATGATGGTTAAAAAAGCGCTGGAGCCTAGCCCCACCACAGGGGGTCACAAGCCAGTGTACTCCTGGTGCTGGTCCCAAGGACAGATAAATAAGGAGGGTTGCATCAGGAAGGGCATCCAGCGGGTCATCAGTAAAATTTTGATACCAGATCAGTAGAGGCTTAATGTAACAAAGACCACCTCAGGTGCTGTTGGCCAGCAGGGTGCCAGTGGACAATACGCTACTGTTGGCTGAAGAAAAAAAGAGGAGGAGAGGGGGCACCGAGAGTGAGGGAAAGGTAGGAGTGCGGCGGGTAGAGATTATAACTGGTAAAAGGAGAGAGCTGGGCCGAGGATGTTGAAGATGGAGCTGCCAGGTGGGAGGAAAAGAGGAAAAACAACAGAGAAGGTTGATGGATTTAGTGAAGGAAGACATGAAGATGGTGGATGGGACAAAAGAGGATACAAGGGATAGGGTGAGATGTAGGCAGATGATCTACTGTGGTGACTCCTAAAGGGAGCAGCCAAAGAAGAAGAAAGTAGTGCTGGAGTCTATCCCGGCTGTCACTGGGTGAAACGGAGGGTATTTATTGGACAGGCCACCAGTCTATCACAGGGCCAACACATGGAGACAAGCAGCCAGTCACATGTGGGCGGAAGCTCGGGTGCCCATGTTAGTCAGATGAACTCATCTGAAAATGAGAAGTGTTTTTGCAGTTAAAGTGGCTTCCCGGTGCTATTTTTGCAATGTTGTGTTTTCAGAAGCGAAGTGCATTTTAAATTTGTTTCAGTATTTAAAAAGCACTGAACTCGATGGCACCAAAAAGCATCAACACACACATAACACAACTGCACCTGAAGGCAACATGAGTTTCTCACAAGCTACAGGGAAAGTGCAGGAGTTATTACCACCTGTAACAGTGCCACTGGTGAAGGTGCAGGTGTAGAAGAAGAACAAGGAGGAGATCTAAAGAGGGAGAGAGCACTGTCATCACTGTGAGTGATGAGAGAATGTTTGGTCTGCAGGATTGTCATTACTCTGCCCACCATCATTTACACTTCATCACTGCCCAACAGACAGAAGAAGTTGGGCTGGCAGGCAGAGGGTAACTCATTAGTGTGTGTGTGTGTGTGTGTGTGTGTGTAAGCTTTTGACTAATTATACAAGCCAGAAACAATGACAGGTAACATTTGCACCTTCCACTGTGTGTATGTGTGTTCTCATTTGCAACGCACAGTAGAGTCTGAGTCTCATCTGTTCATTTCCTCCCATCTGACCCAGATTCGGTCCAGCCTGTCTGCTCTGCGTGCGTGCGTGCGCATGCGCACGCATGTGTGTGAGAGAGAGCAAGAGATCAGGTTCAGACGAAGACGAGCAGAAAGGTTTGGTTTCTTGGCAGTAGAAGAGTTGACTTTATTCTGAGTCCAGCAAAAGAGGTTAAAATCTATTTAAAAGACTTAATTAGTTTGAGTTATTGCTACAACATGCACTGTTTCTAAAGTTTTTAAATTTGCGTCTTAGCTACCAAAAACATTTTTGTGTTTGCACTTTGGCGACCCCTAGTGGTAGCAGAACAGAATTGTTGACACAATCCATTACCTGTAAACGAAGTTTTTCTTTTTCAGAAAATCGTGCATGTGTTTATTTTGTCAGTTTTGCTACCCTTTGAACATATTTAAAGGTAAAAATCGATAACGTGTGTCCAGGCTAATACTGAAATTGCAAACGGTGGAGTGCCTTTAAAACAACATCGAAATAAAGTAACAACAACTTTTAACTTCACTCGAAAACAATTCAAGCATAATTTTGGCACAGCTTTAAAAAAAAATTGGCGCATAATGACTTTATGGTCATATAGCATCTCTTAAGGGAAAACAAGGTGATAATTTTCACAAATACTTTGTTGGAAAAGATCTGTATAAAGTCAATTCATTTAAATTTAACAACAAAATCCTCATGAATTTGTGTTTTCTGTTCCATATTTGTTTCCACATTTTGCCTTTATACATGTCTGTGTGTGTGTGCATTATTTCTGTACTAGTGTGTGTGTGTGTGTGTGTGTAGGTTCAGTAGCACTCTTGCTTGGCACCGGACCTCCAGACAGCTCCAGCTCCTAATGAGAGCAGACAGGTCTTTGGCAGAGTGACCAGAAAACTATTTCTGACTGCAGATTGCTTTAAAATGGATCCGTCACAGAAATGTGCTGCTGCATGTGTGTACAGGTAAAAATATGCCATGTATATATACATATAGAGATAACTTCACTGTTTTTACGCTCTCACAGTGTTGGATTTGGGAGGATTTTTTTTAAATCCAGCAGCAAAGAGCAGACAGAAAGTTAAAAATGGTGATTACGTGTGTAGCATATAGTAGCAAAAGAGGAGGACTTGGTAGCGACCAAAAGCAGAGCTAAAAGAGAGCAGTCAGAAACTCCAAATGAATGCTAATGTTACTCCTACTGCTCATAACTTGTTTGCAATGCTCCTAAGTGGCCAAAATATAGCTTTTAGTCTTAATGTAATGGTTTACGCGTTCACCTTGCAATTGAAAGGTCCCTGACTCGATTCTAGGCGGGGAAACAAGTCCCTCTCACCATGGAGGGATGCGTCAGGAAGGGCATCTGGCATAAAACCTCTGCCAAATTACCAATGCAGATTAATCCGCTGTGGCGACCCCTTGGGGAGAATACAAGGGAGCAGCCGAAGGTAAGAGAAAGTCTTAAAAATACGAATACTTGAGAACATTTTACAGTCCTGCATTGGTGCCTATCTCTCAAACAGACAAGGACTGTGGGGAATCAAAGGCTATGGAGATGACCTCCCATGGATTCCTCCAACACTCAAGCAGTGAGCTGCCCCTGGGTGATGACCATAGGTAGGTCGAATGCTAATTGACTGGAAGGTCACTGTCAGAAAGTGTCGCCCCAAGAGTGGCAGACAAACATATGCAGGTTTATGCATAACACCAACACAAAACCCTTTATCTTTAAAGCTTGCACCCCTGCAGGTAAAGCACCACTTATTTTTATTTGTATTCAACTGAAAACGCTTTTGTTCATTAACTGTATCTAAAAGCTAGATGCAACCTCCAGGTCTGAAAAGTGAAGTTAGTGTGGATCTGCCTTAAACGAGGACTCTTTCTAATGTCCAGCAGGGGGCAAAGTCAGATTTTATAGAAATCTTGAGGAAAACCGCTCTCCTCCTCCCTTGATCCATGACCGCAGTAAACAATTTCCTAATGAGTTTGTGATCTCAGGCCCTCATTTCAAGTTTTCTTCAACATAGCATGATGTTCATTTAGTCATTTATGTTCCCATTTGGAGTAAAACAGGATACAAAGCAGGGTATCCTAGCTATCTTGTAGCTGAGAAGCTGAGGCCATATGGGTGTGCATAGCATCCTATGGCTCAAACATGGGCAAAAGACAGGGCTAAACTCACCAGTGAGCGATGTCACAGTGGCTACATCCATCTTTTACAAACAGTCTTGGACATTCAGGTTAGAGAAAGCTTTTCTTTGAAGTTAAAGAAAATCAATACTTGATTAAAGAAAAAAGAAGAATACAACATATCTGAAGGGAAGTGTGGATTTTTTTTTCTTGTTACCCACTGTTCTGCTGCTGGATATGTAGCTGAGCTGATTTGTTTCAAAAATTCAGAAAGAAAGTGGCTCTGGAACCACCTCTGAACGTTCAGGAGCTTTTTCTTCTCTCTGACACAGGATTTTACAGTTGAATCCTCCATTAAATCTCATGCTCGTGTTTGCTCTTTGCTATCTGAGTCCCCTAAACAAATACATGACACAAAAAATGTAATGTATCTGCCTTCTTTAGATAGTTTTCATCTGAACACCCAACACTTGTCTCTAAATGTTTCACTCAAATGCTGAGTGCATTTCAGCTGCTGGTGCATTCAGAGAGGGACCACTGTTCTCTGAATACATCTGGCATGTCCTCTCCATGAGCAAGTAAGACCACTGGTGAGTTTAGACCATTTTTAGGGGTGTTCAAGCACCCATAAAGTTCATCTTAGTGTCACTAAAAATAACAGCAGCAACAGTAGGAACAATAATACATTTTGGCGTTATTTCATGACACCTTCTAATTTATGTGCATTACAAAATCAGTTACATGGACTTCACTGTAGTGATTTACTTCACAATAACGTTTTTCAGGACTCATATCATTCTAGACATTGACTGAACAGGATGACTGCCGCTACATTAAAGCAACAGATGACAAATCCATTCTCCACTCTTGGATTTTGGGCACCGGATGCCCTGTGTTGAGTCTGCGTAATAAAGGCAGGTTTTGTATGTACATGAAAACCTTTACTGTTAAAGCAAATCTCTTACCAGTTTGCTTCTTGCCCGGGTGCATGCAGTGGCAGTGTCTGCAATGCTCCTGCTTTAATTGCTTGATGGCTTGGTGGACTGCCCCCATGTGGTTAAGAGACTGAAACAATGTTATGCATGTTTCACCCCATATCTGCTTTGGGATATTCTGGCCTTTGTGACTTGAGTCTGTCCCTCAGGTTTTATTCAAGTGTCTTATATTGAAATCTGATTATTGATTCTGAATCATTCTTCAACACTTCCAATAGATCGTTCAGCTAATTAGGCTTCTCTTGAAAATAACATTGCAATATTTACTTAACTGAAGAGGTGAAAAACATTTGCATTTAAATACATTTGCAAACCATGTAGAAGTAATCCATTAGGTACTGTTGTTTGAGTAATGCATTAATTGTAAGGCAATTTAGCCACAACTTTTAGACTGGGGGCTAAGCCCCCCCTGAAGCTCTTATCCTAGAATCGCCCCTGCAGCAGACTGGTAGCTGAGAGATCTGGGCATGAAGGTCCCATCAGATCCCGGCGTGTCTGTGTCACGTTCCCACGGTGCAGATGAGGATGAAGCAGCACCTCTGTCTCCTTTTATCTGTCAGTTTAACAACATTTCACTGACTATACTAACTCTGATCCAGATCTAACCACTAACAGAAGCAGAGCAGCCACCGAAACTCTCCTGACTTTGCAGATTCCTGCAGATTTTAGCCTCTGCTTGTGTGGACGTTCGGTCCTCAGAAGCACAGGCAGCCTCTTCGTCCTCGCTCTGACTGACATGCCTCCCCTCCCCTCGCCATAAACTTGGCCGCGGTCCTCGCTTGCATTCCGGGAACGCGTCTCGCTCGGTGTCAGATGTAACGCAGAGGAGCACCGCGAGTTCAAGCCCAGCACACGGACCGGCGTGCCTTCGCTCGTCGAGCCCCGTTTTACCCAATCACACCCCCTGTTTCCCTCTCTATTAGCGCTCCTCCTGCTCCCGGCGCGCTCTGCTGGCGCACTCCTGGGAGTCCTGGGCAGCGGCGCTCACGTGAAGTCTGCTGGGGTCAGACTCACCCTGAGCTCTCCCCTCTCACTCCTTGTTTTTGCCAACATGTCTTCTTATTTTAGCCTAAAGCGTAACAATTACATATAGATAATACAGATCTTTCTTTCCCTAATGGAAGCTTCAGTGAACAGCTCTGGATTTAATCAAAACTGATCAGTATTACGCTGCAAGATTTTTCCAGTTTTCCTGCAGCTTTGCCAGGAGTCCCAGTTATTGGACAGTTATTGCACACGCAGCATGCTGACAACTCTTCTGAATCTGACCAAGATTTAAAAAAAAAAAAAAGAGAAGAGGGGAGAGCGAGTCCGAGGAGCGCACTTTACCCTCTCTTTAACCTTTTTACGCACAGCTTCCCTTTTCTTGTTCCTCTTCCGTCCCTCCAAAATAATCAACCCCGCGTCAGTTTGAAGTTTTTTCTTGTTCTGGATTGGACCGCTACAGTCAGACAGCCGCTGCTGCCACTTAGTTGCCGCTGTATCAGATGTGATCAATAGACTATCAGCTGCAGGGGAAAGTCACGCCGCGGCTGGCGGAGCCGATGCGCTCCTGTCTGAGATAATGGGAAGGCTGGTGGAGCCACAGTTGGAGTGCAGGGAGTGATACAACAGGGCTGTAAATTAATAAAAGATGAACTGAAACTCTTTGATTCTCCTGTGTGTTAGGAGCTGCTGGCGGTTGCGCTCATTCCCTGTGTGCATCACTTGCGCGCAGGATGGAGATGAAGCAGCAGCTCCAAACTTTTAGAAGACAGTATGCTATCTCGGGGGTGTGACAATATTTCATGAGTAAATTTAACAGTGTGTGGTGTTGAGTCCAATTAACCAAAGTCCTAAAAGAATGTGTGAGATTTATTTTTTTAAAGTGCGCTGGCTGTGTTTAAAATGAGCCTTTGCTTTGAGAGGCGCATCAGTTGGAGCGCAAAAAGTGCAGCATTGGTGGATAAATACTAATCATATCAAGGAAAATGCTAAATGATGACGGGTGAATGAGCGCAAAACGGAAATAATCATTTAACTCTTTGAAAATGAAAAAAGGAAACAGATAAAACTGATGTCACCGGGCAGACACGGAGAACCGCAATGACCCAGATTTCGTGTCTCCCTCCACCAGAACCCCCTCCCCGCCCGGGGTGCGCGCTTACCTGCAGGAGCCAGTGGCAGGTCTCGCCGATGAAGGGGAAGCCCATGGATCCTTTCGGCATGGGCAGCTTGCAGTTTTTATCCCGCGTTGCCGTCCACCGGAGCTGCCACAGCTGCTGGGACACGGCGAGGAGCAGGACCATGGACACCAGGCAGGCGGCCAGGGTGGCCAGAGCGGAGACGAGGTCGAAACTGTCGAACAGCATGGTGATGGAGAGCCCGGCGGTCTCTGTTGAACTCTGGACGACTTTCAAAACCCTCTTTTTAAGTTTTGCGAACAAAAAACAAAAAAACAAATAGGTAAATTTACGTCACCCTGATGGCTGAATAGTTGGATTTCACGTTTCTTTTGCGTAAAAAGCGCCGCGCTCTTTTACGCGCACTGGAGGTGACAAGAGGCGGCTTTGTTAGGAGAATGAATGAAGTGTAAAGTTCCTTTGTGATATCTGGAATCTGTGTTTTAAAACAGTCACAAAGTGGCGTCTCTGTGCCTCAAAAGTGCAAATGAGTGTCGGCTGAACTGTGGAGATGTTACAGGTGAGATCCCCGTGTCTTCAATATCACACCTCAGCTTATAAAAAGGGAAAAAAAATGGAACCATTAAAACTCACTTTGTTTTAATGATTTAAACGTTTAAGATGCGAGTTTCTCTTGGCTGGGGATTGTCCCGATGTGTGAAATTTCATTTTTAGTCTCGTTTGTGAGTTACTGACTAAAAATGAAGACAGAAAAATTGTTGAAGACTTGCAAAAAAAAAAAAAAATATAAACGAAAACTCTTCCAGAAATTGCGTCTCTTTTAAATCCAAAAAAGAAAGAAAATTTAAAAAGCCTCTGTGTAAAAGTTTGATCTCTGGAGCAAAACACGAGGATTAAAGTGTTTAAGATCCGTGAGCGGGCAGGGATGAATAGGTGCGCAGGAGATGCTCAGGAGCCACCGTCCTCCTTCTACTTCTCTTACTTTCTGTCGTCCACTCTCCTCTCTGTGTACCTTTCTGTTTCTCAGAGCGCTCTCTCTCTCTCTCTCTCTCTCTCTCTCTCTCTCTCTCTCCCTGGCTGCCTATACAAGTCACCCTCAGTGTGTGTGTGTGTGTGCATGCGTGCGTAAAGAGCATGTGTGCGTCAAGCCAGAGGCACCAATGACTGTTTATATAGTATGGAGGCAACTGGAAGGCGAATAGGCGGCCAAGGGCTCCCGTCGCCCCCCTCCAGCCCCGCTCCACCACACTCCAGCGTAGGCTAGAGAGGTAGAGAGAGACTCCCCTCCCCTCTGCCCTCCTCCCCGCATCCCTCTCCTGAGCTCCACCTCCTTCAGCTCCTGCCCCCCATCCTCCTTCCCCCTCTCTCTCTCTGTCCTCTCAGAAGGAGGGGTGGTGTAAAGTGAGCGGCAAGCGGCGCAAGAGGAGAGGAGGCTTGGAGCGTGCTAGAGCTGGCAGGGTGCCAGAGAGAGAGAGCGGGCTTGCAGTTATGACTTCTGTCTCCGTGCAGGACGTGCGCACTCGCGAACGAGTCACCTGCATCAGAAGCGATGCAACCTCATCTTTCTTTTACCGACTAATATGAGTAACCCTCTCCAAATCGATAAGACATTCCATGGGATTCATTTAAAAAAGTGAGCTATGGCCGTGAAATCACCCAAGTTTACTGCGAGACGCGCCTTTACGCACGGTGTCTGGAGCGCTTCTTGTTAGTGTTCTGCTTTTCCAGCTCTTGCGGCTCTCTGGTGCGCAAGTCCTCGCTGCATCGAAACTTTAATCACTTGGTTTTTATGTGGTTTAGGGCCGAAGAGAAAAATGTAAGCAGCGTGAAACTGATTCATAGCGCATCGATGGTCACTTTGTTTTTGGAATATTATTTTAATCTTCCCATCTTTTACTCTTTCCCATACATTCAACTGAGTGACAGAAGAGACTCTGGCTCTTTCTTTCCTTCTAGGATTTTCCACAAATGTGCTTTTTTAAACAAAAGAAAGTTTGAGAAGAAACTTGCCCCTCTTTCTAGGATTTTCATCACTTTTCAACACACACAGACCAAGTAGTCTTCAGCTCATCCTCTTCCCTTCTGTGCGCCCTCTGTCCTTTCCTTGCTCATATAATTTCACATAAATTTGGTGTCAGTGTTGCCTCAGCCACGAGTTAAAAGCATCACACATCTTCACCACACACCTCATCTTTCCTGTCTTTCAGATCTAATGTCCCCTGATTGAAAATGAATTAAACTTTCAGTATGAACAAGCTGAACCTGTTGATCTGGTGTCAGTGGGGTCACAGGGGTTGACCTCACCTCCTGTCTCTCCTCCCTGTTCTCTCTGCGGTTTCTGTTTCTTGAGTCCCCAGAATAGAATCTCATCAATGAGGCACAGGCACTGGGAGACACTGTGGGAGAGGATTCATTCCAAAGAAAATGACTGGCTTCAATTAGGTACTCTGACTGTGATCACAGATATTACCGGTTGTTACGTAACACAGAGGCTGAGTGGAGACCCTGATCCACACCACACATGCAAAAGGTCATTCGTACAGTAACAGACCAAGTCTTTAAGTGTTTAGGCTCATTTATCAAATCACATTTAACCCCCCTCTGTTTTAATCCCCACTTCTGTCTCTCCCCCATCACCTCTTTCCACTTCTTCTCAGCCTTTTCCCCTTTTCAGAACGCGTATTCCCTCATTCAGCCCCGAATAAAGACCAAGTGTCACTGATTTCTCATTTTCCCCTCTCTTTCACTGAGTTTTCCTTCTCTCCTTTTCTCTTCCCTTCACTCCGCTCTCACATTTTTTTTTAGACAGTGGCTCAATGCTGCCGCCTAGCGGACAAGAATCACATGGCACACGAGTGTGAAAGTGGAGGGAAGAGGGAGGGATGAAAAGGAATTGATAAGAAAAATCAGGGTCAGGTTTTTCCTTCTATTGGGAGAGAGCTTTAGAAGTTTATTTATGCAATATGACAGACTTTAATTCTCTGTACACACACATGTGCGCGTGTACTGATAGCTCATAAAATATCTGCTGAGATGACAAGAAAGTTCAAACATGCATGAAAGGATACAATGACTCAATCATTTCTTGAAATTCTAATAAAACGCTTGCAGCTTTTTTCAGGATGTTGGTGTTTGTTTGAACTTTGGTGGGGGGACAGCAGCAGCTTTGTGTCATAAACCCAACTTTCCCACAGTATTGATCATTTCACAGCCGAATCTGCTTTAAAGCTTTTGTTGCGACAAAAGAAAATGAAAAACAAATTATAACATTTTAAAAAGGGCAGATTTGAGTTTTTTATTATACAAAGTGGTGAATGCATACTCACTCTGTTGTGGCCTCTGGCATTAATGTTAGTTACTGTATGTCCAGTTGGTATTCCCAAACTTTTGATTATATTGAATAAACTTCCTCAAAAGATGCAGTTTTTCCCATTTGTGTTTGTATGGAGTTGTGGATATTCAAAATTTCACATTCTGAGTTAGTTTAAGAGAAAAAAAAAAGATCCAACTGAAAGAGTTTCTGTGTAGTTTGCACTGGAAGTGGAAAAACAGGCAACAGGATCTTATTCTTCATATGCTGCATATTGTGTTCTGGGGGGTGGGGGGGGTTAGTGGTTTACACAGTGGTCTTTCACATGAAAGCTTCCTGGTTTGAGCTCAGGTGGAGATCCAAGCCCGTTCTACAACGGGAGGGAGGGAGGGTTGTGGCAGGGACGGCATCGGGCATTAAGTCTGTGCCAAATTGCCTATGTGGATGCATCTTCTGTCACAAATCCTTGGGAAGTACAAGGCATAAATAAGTAATTATAAATAATTTATATGAAGATAAATTTAGGATTTCACAAGTGCTTTGAAAGAAATGTGAAAGCAGAATTCTCAAAAGATAAATTGAAACAGAAGCCAAACACAAAGGCATAACAAGATTAACTGAAGGTAAAATTATAAGTATTTAAACCACCTTCACCACCTCTACTGCTTACATCTTCAAAGTTCCACCCACCTCACTCTTATATACACACATATTCTGTCTTGCTACTACTGACTTTTGTTCCTCTTCTCTCCAGTGCATACTGCCACCTCTCCAGGCTCCCTTCCACTTCCTCTATCTACTCTCACTACAGATCACAATGTCATCTGCAAGCATCATAGTCCATGGAGACTCCTGCCTGACCTCATCTGTCAACCTGTACATCACCATTGCAAATGAGAAAGGGCTCAGAGCTGATCCCTGATGTAATCCCATCCTCACCTCGAACCCATCTGTCACTCCTGTACACCTCACCACTGTCTCACTGTCCTCATACATGTCCTGCACCACCCTCACCCTCTCTGTCACTCCTGACTTCCTCATACAGTTCCACAGTTCTTCTCTTGGTACCCTATCATATGCTTTCACTCGAGTCACAAAGACAGTGCAACTTCTCCAGACCTTCTCTATACTTCATCAGTACTCTCAAAGCAAACATCACATCTGTAATATGCTTTCTCAGCATGAAGCTGTACTGCTGCTCATTGATCATCACCTCTCTTTTAACCTAGCTTCAACAACTCTTTCCCATATCTTCATAAAAATATGTATAGAAAAATGGGTTTATGTATTGATACTTAAAGTTCAGAGGGGTTAAAAGAGCTTGAATTTGCCATTATGCTGCTGATATACTGGCATGTGTTTCATATTTTCACTTGTAGTTGTTTTCCCTTCATGTCATTTTTTTTGCCAGTTTTACAATAAAAGTTTGAATCTTGGCACCTTGTTGAACTCTTTATCAGCACAAGTTAACT
Organism: Etroplus canarensis; assembly: GCA_015106775.1. Taxonomy (NCBI): domain Eukaryota; kingdom Metazoa; phylum Chordata; class Actinopteri; order Cichliformes; family Cichlidae; genus Etroplus; species Etroplus canarensis. The sequence continues at coordinate 768 of VUQH01033680.1, read as the reverse complement.
CTTGACTCACATAAGTTTGCAAAACTGTTGAATCAGAGCTGCTTCGAAATTCACAAAAAGCAGGGAGTGTCAGCACCATGGACAGAGTCATAGTGCCACAGATTGACAGATTTAAACTGTTTGCATTAGAGTAAATGAGCTCACCATTTTCTACACAAATAGAAATCAGTGCATGAGGGGGTTAACACAGCTTTAGGCTTTGCTTTTCATCTTTATTATTTCAGGCTTTGGCTGAAGCTCAACCACATGTCAGCCACAGTTATTATCTTGGACTGTTTGTTTGTTTCAGTTAAGATTGTATTATATCAATAATACCCAAGTAGAGATTCTTCACAGTGATTATGGGCACAATGGTGATGTAATATTCACTGTTGGCAGCATGAAAGAAACCCTAATAGACCAGAAAAATGCCCCTAAAACATCTCATTTTTATTTAAGACAGATAAATGTACACTGAATGGACAGAAGTAAGCTTGTTCTTAAATAATCACACAGTTGCTGCAGATTTGTTGGCTTCACATCCATGATGCAAATGTCCATTCCACTGTATCCCAAAGTGCACTACTGGATTGAGATCCGGTGTCTGTGGAGGCCATTTGAGTACAATGAACTCAATTGTCATGTTCACAAAACTAGTTTGAGATGATCTGAGCATTGTGGCATGGTGCTTTATCCTGCTGGAAGAAGTCATCAGAAGATTGTACAATGTGGTCATAAAAAGATGGACATGTGAGAAACAATACACACATAGGCTGTGGTGTTTAAACA
>VUQH01033678.1:0-10937 GCA_015106775.1 Etroplus canarensis | reverse complement strand
GGGCCCCCCCCCGTTCTCTCCCCGTTGTGCTTGTCTCTCCCATCACAGCCCTCTCCACCCTGTGTGCCCGGTAATGAGTTGTATTACATGCTCTGTGGTGGGCATGTCTTGTGTTAGGGGCCTGTATTCAATCTTTGTACTGTGAATGCAGGGGAAGGCTCTTTGTGTGTCTTTGAGACGCGCTGAATTGAAACGGTGTGCACCGAGTGAAGCTGATGAGGAGAGAGCGAGTCCTGAGAGGAACATGTGGATGCCTGGCAGGCAGCGAAACACTGTTGTATGTTTGTGTGCACTTGTGCGTAGACGGCGTGTCTGCGCCGTGTGCGTTCACTTGTGGAAGGGCGGATTTCAAGGAAGTGTGCCGCTGAGCTGGATGCGAGTTGAATTAGCCTTAGTAATTCGGTTTACTTATTCCACGTTTTCAAATGGCATGCCAAGAGGTAGTGTATATTATACGAATGAAAATCTACTCGAGTCGGCTCATTCATCACTTGGGCCTCTCATTGTAACCCGCTCTGCGGACTGGTGAGGGGCCTAGCTATGGGCTAAGTGATTTTATGAGGGAGCATCATGGGGCTCAGGTCTTATTCCTTTTTGTAGGAATGCATTTTCTACTTAGATGGCAACAAACTGCATTTGCACTTAAAACATATTCTGTAATCTTCTGTTATTTTACATACAAATTGCATCCTGGGCGATGCATTCATCATTGCTCATATCCAGCCCACTCTTAAATGAAAAATGTATCTGAGATGAATAATGGATCCTTCCATAGTATAATTTTATGTTTCTTGAATATACTCAAGAGTTCCTCCTCTGCTGTATCCTCTAAATTTTTCTGCCTTGCCTGGATGAAGTTTTAGATATGAAGAAAAATTACTTATTTACCATGGTTATTGTTTACCTGAGAATTTTTTTTTTTTACAATATGAAACCTCTTCAGCGCAGATAATATGTGGAATATGGCATCAGAAAAAGGCACACTGCCACTGTGCAACTTGAGAACACTTTGCATTTGAACACCAATCAGTGATGATCGTGTACCGTACCTTGTAGTATCTTAAATGTTTAGTGTGTGGAACTGTTAGTCGGGGGGTGATGGGTTTTGTAGCCAGCTAGCGTACACAGGTACCGGTGTAGTGGCAGTGTAGTGGGGTTTCCTCTTGGGGGACTATGGGTGGGCAGCCTTGTGTGAAGCTGGGAGAATTGAGGTTGAGTAGCCGAGCCCTCTGTCTTTATCTCTAATTACATGGTGAGACTTGGGGAGATTGAGCAGGACTGTAAGCCCCGACAGATAGCTTTGCCCCCCCCCCCCTTCGCTCAGCAGGGTCTGAGGGTGTGAAGCAGAACCAGGTCTGGTGGGGCTCTAATCCCACTGCAGGTTTCCTCTCAGGGGAGCCCCTGGCGTTCTTTCCCCTCCATGGCAGCACCGCAGTCTGCCGCATTCCAACCCGCCGCTGGGGGAGAAGCACACCGAGGCTCCGGGAGCCCACTCTGTCGTGCTCTACTTGCTCCTGTCGGTTTTTTGTCGTCCCCGAAGTTTCGCAGCCCGTCCTGGGAGACATCCTGACACGGAGTTGCAGATGGGAGGCACTGGACCGAGGCAGCTGGTGTCACAATGTGGATTGGAATTCACAGTTGGGATAAAATATGAAACAAATATGTCATTACACATATGTTTTTCACTGTTTGTTCACCCAGCTGTTTCCTCACTCAGCTCCCCCACTCCCCCTTGCCTTGCCATATAAACCTGGATAGGAATGACTACTAATAATCCATGATTTGTCCCATTGTGCCCCATTTTTCCCCCAGTTACTTATGAGCATTATCCTCTGTAGTTGTCACTTCAGTCTGCTCAGAAGAGCTGTGCATGCTGGATTTTAATGTTTACACTTGTTTTGATGATACAAGGCAACACTATCAAAAAGACAGCACAGAGCATACTTCTCTGCAAATGAAGGCAGAATAATTCCCAGTCAGTTAAGTGTCCTTTGATTCTTTTGAAAGTTTAATCTGCAGAAATCAATAAAAGGATGCATGTTGGGCTTGGAAGTCAACAGCAGCTGTGTTTGATGGGTAAACGGACAGCCAAATGGATGATGCGGGGGAACATTCATCTTTCTTTAGGCAAATTGGGCCGCTAGGTCCCGACTAATTGATTGATTGCATGGACTTGCTGATACAATCAAAGCCTGGCCTGATTTATGGCGATAAATCGATTGATTAATAAGGTTTTCTGGGATGAGTTTGGTCCGTGATGGTGGCGAGAAGCAGGGGGTGGGGGGGAGAAGGAGACACCTCCAAGACACACATCCGTCTTGGAGCCGTCAGCCGTGTTGGTTTAGCGTGGTAATAAGAGAGGCCTGGATCTCCCAGCTGACATTTACAAAGAGCCGCTTGGCTATGACCCGCTCCCTAGATTAACCTCCACTTGTTCTCATAAGTATCCCTGATATTAAAAGATGGGGAAGAAGTATCGGGCAAGAGGGGGAAAAAAAAATGAAGTGTGACTTTTTTCAGTTCACCGTTTGCATACATCATTAGGGAGAACAACAAAAATCAATTGCACATTCCAGAATAAATAAAAACAAATATCTTGAGCGGGGCCTCTTGTTGACTCATTCCAGATTACATTTAGTCGGCTGTTTAAACGCTGATTTACAGCAAGATGGAGTCCATTCCCCACACTCGTCTGCCTGTCTGCCTGTTCAGAATATGAAATGGAAGTTAAACACTGTGAATCTCCAGCGTGAGGAGGAGGGCTCTGGACGTGTGGGCAGTGTAGCATCAAATAGATTGTGTTTCCTCCCGTGTAAACGCCTAATGTGTGCCGAGTGCTCTGACACAGATGAATGTAAGGAATTTGCTGTAAAGACTTTACGGCCCTTTTGAGGGACATGGCTGGAAACCGGCAGCGTGGAACCTCCTCCACGCCCCCCTGAGCACATGTCCGCACACACGCACACGTTTGCAAGTGCTTGCACACGCACACATATCAAGGCACACAGCCCTCCAAGGAGAGCGGCTACATCAAACTGGTGAGGCTGGTGCAGACATCAGGGATGCTTTTTATTTGCTTTGGGTCAGAAATGGCGGCCCTGATGATGTGATGAGAATCATCCTGCAGACCTGCTCCACACTGTCCGCTGTGTTACGGCAGAAAATAATCTTTGTGATTCTCTTGACCGCGCTTATCATTTAATACACAAGGACCGCCTTCTGTTGCACAACAGGGCAAATTATAAAATGATTCAAGTATAAACTGGCCTTTCAAGTGGCTGCTCCCATTCTGTGACAACAGAACTCGTCTGCCAGATCTGCGAGCCTTTGTGACGGAGCTCAAAGCTCTCGGCTGCTTGTTGTCAGCACCAGTTCTATTCCCACTCTCACCGCTCTATTTAGATTCATTTATTTTTGGTTCAAATGCTGTAAAATGAAAGCGTGGTGCCGAGAAGGAGGGTAGAGGAGTGTTCCCTCTTTCTCAGACAGGTGGCCCCGGTTTGTGTCGCCGGGCCCCAGGGGCCCCGCTAACTGAGTCTGAGCGAGAGGAGGGACCCGTCTCTCAGTGCTACACAGGTGGTGTGAAACGCAGCCCCCTCTCCACACCTGAAATATTCAGATTCTTCCAGCGGCGTCGCTTTGATCTCGCTGCAATCGACAAGGGAAAACGGAGAGAGCGGGGGGGGGGGTGAGAAAACAACAAAAACAAGAGGAAGAGCAGCACACCTGAGAGCGAACAGATTGACATTTCTTAAGAGAGAATAAACAATCGCAGGTTAGCTGTGTTGCATTGCTGCAGCTCGTCGTTTCAGGTGAAAGTGGGCCATCGCGGTGATGGCTGCATCTATGGAGCCTTCCTCCTCTCGCACTGACTGACCTCAATGGCGAAGCTTCACAGAAACAAGTCCCCTGCAGTGCGCTCCTCCGTTTCCACTTTGAAAGTTATTCGAAACAGGAAGGCAAACCTTGTCCCCAATTTTTTTTTAAGTTCGACACTGTTGCTGCTCGTCTCATTTTTCATGCATCCCGGTGAAAGAACTTCAGTTGGGAAGGTTATTGCATGTGAAGCACTGGGCTCTTTCTTTTTTTGTGCTTCTCGGCTATTGTGAAACCTCCCTGTTGGTCTTTCGTGTTCACATCTCCATTTGAGCCGATCATTTGGCCGACTGAGGTTATCGTGTCTTCTCTCAGGTTTCAACCCACTAGTCTGCTAATGAATCATAGGACTGTGTAATTAGTCACCCTGCATGTTCCACACAATGACAATAGACACCCTGATTGTAACCACAGAGTTTGAAAGGAGCAGAACAATGCTCGGCCTTAATGATGATATATAAGGTGTTGTAATTGGCCTTCGTTTGGAGCGCTCAGTCATGGATTGTAATTTGAAGTTTCTAATTGGAGGGCATTTAAAGTTATTCATTGGTTTCAGAGTGGATACAGGATTGTTTGAAAGAGCTGTAATAAGATGTTTTCCTGATACCTCTTGATACTATTTTTGAATAAGACTTGACAATAAATGGAATTAAAGTCCTCCTGATCATACCAAGATGAGTTACCGGTACATTAGTGAGGAAAAAAAAAGTGTGTTTATGTGTGCATGTGTGTCCAAGCGTGCATGTTGGATTTAAAGAGAGAGAAGTGTTGACAAGTAGGCTGTGCTCTGGTGCATCAGGCGCCAAAAACTCTCTAAATGAAGCAGGGTATGACGAATAATGGCTGACAACACCAGTCACACCTTTTGCTGATGGTTGTAACGCTCACACGCTTCTCCTTCCTTTTGTAAGATTTAGCATGCTGTTTGAAGACAGCCTGACTGACTGGGGATTAATTATTTTGGATGATTTATCAGACTTTCCAGTCCAGAGTTGAGAGAGGTGTCAAAATGAAACGTGATTTTCCTTTGCTGGTAAGTCCTCACACGCAGTCTATATGCTGCCTACATATTTATGCACGGTGCAGTGCTACAGAATGGACGGGAGCTTAGGTTCCCAACCTTTGCATCAGGACCTCAGAAGGGGTCGCAAGATGTATTTGAGGGGTGTAAAAGGACTGGCACTTGTATAGTGCTTTTCTGGTCTTACTGGCCACTCAGAGTGTGTTATCTATCACACTGTAATACACGTAACTACAATTCCTGTGTGATTGCAGTAGCATTTTTTTTTTTCAGCTGTTGCAGCGTGCACACTTTATCAGATGTGCAGAATGAGGATCAAACCTCCAGTCCTGTGATTACTGACCATCTAATCAGCTCCCGCAAATGTAACAAGACAAAGGCAACGAGAGGAAAGCAAAAAACGGGCCTCACTCTCATCGCGTCATATATCAGACACACCCACGCATTTTAGAGGTGTATTTAAGCTTCAGAATTTCCCATTGCCTCCTCTGTCATGTTAGTGCCGCCGCCGCTGCTGCTGCAGCTGTCCTGCATGGCTGCCTGCTGTTTCAACCCCACCACCACCCCAACCTCCACCTGTAGGCTCTGGGGGGATAATTACTCACTCCTTGATTTGTACTTGTGTTGTATTTGAGGAGAGTAATGAGCTCAGAGCTAAACAATGTGAGCTGTCTGGCTGAACTTGAGAAGCACTGATTGTGATGTTTTGGACAAATACTAATGTTAAAACATCTGGCTGATAGCTGACGCCGGTATTTTGTTCTGTTTCTTCATTAAGTTTTTGTTGTTTTTTTATTTCTCCATTGAGCCAGGAAAACAAATACTCCTTCATTATAAAAGGTAATTTAAAAGTTAAAGTTTTAAAATTTTATATGAGACATTATTATCCCCAAACATTGGTCATTTTTAGCTTATTTGTAGTGTTTTTTTTCTGGCCTAGTATGGACCTTTGAGGGAGGGTCAACATATATAGTTTGGTCCTTTAATTTTGGGACCGTGACCCATTTAAAACAAAAATCCTCTATGCACTTCCACAGTGGATTTCAAATTCAACTGTCAAAATGTGATTGAAGTGCAAATTTTCAGCTTTAATTGAAGGTGTTTCACAAAAGTGTTGCATTCACTGTTTAGAAATTACAGCCATTTTTATACATAGTATTCTAATTTCAGACTCAAAAGTAATGGGACAATTGACTGACAAGCGGTTTGATGTCCAGGTGAGGCCTGTTCCCTTGTTATGCCATAATAAACAAAGCAGATCTGGATTAATTCCAAGTGTTTGGTAGCTGTTCACTGGGACTCTCAATATGAATTCTAAAGAGATGCGTATGCAAGTGAAGGAGGTCATTATTAGGCTGAAAATCAAAATAAATCACTGTGGGAGTGACCAAAACAACAATCTGAAGGAATGCCCTGGCCAGCTCAGCAACGCCAAAAAGCCTGGAAGACCATGGAAGACAACTCAAGTGGATGATCACAGAATTCTTTACTGGTTAAGAAAAACCCCTTCACAACATCTAGCCAAGTCAAGAACAATCAGAAAGGTAGGTGTATCATTGTTGAAGTCTGCAATCAAGAGGTGCCTTGATGGATGTAAGTACAGAGGATTTACAGCAAGGCACAAAGCACTGGTGACATTCAAGAACAGGAAGTATGGATTAGATTTTGCCAGAAAACATCTAAAAGAGCCTGCCCAGGTCTGGGAAAAAAATCTTTGGACAGATGAACCTAAGATGAACTTGTACTAGAATTATGGGAAGCGAAAAGTATGGTGAAGGAAAGAAACAGCTCATGATCTGAAGCATACCACATCATCTGTCAAACACGGTGGAGACAGTGTTATGACATGGACATGTATAGCTGTCAATGCAGCCGGGTCACTGGTGTTTATTGATGATGTGAAGCAACAGGGTTTTACTCTCTGCTCAGATTCAGCCAAATACTGCAGATATGATTGGGTGGTGCTTCACAGTTCTACTGGATCATGACCCAAAGCAAACTGCAAAAGCAACCCAAGAGTTTCGTCAAGCAAATAAAGGGGATATTCTTCAGTGTTCGAGTCAGTTATCTGATCTCAACCCAACACAGCAGCTTTTCAGTTACTGAAGGCAAAACTGAAGGCAGAGACCCACAAACAAGCCGCAATTGAAGGCTGCCTAATTTAAAAATCCACTGTGGTGGTGTACAAAGGCAACATTACGATAAAAAAATGTGTCACTGTCCCAAAACTTATGGACTTGACTGTAGTCGAGATGTTTGCATTTGTGCAGACATTTAAGTTTGCGTCAGCTTGCTTGATAGAAATCTGTGTTTTATTGCCATTTCTGGCCGTTTGATGAGCAAAAATATATTTTAGTGCTGAGTACACTTTAAAAATTGATTGATTAAAAAAGTACTTGTATGACAATCCTGGTGATTTATCTTTGTGTGTGTGTGTGTGTGTGTGTGTGTGTGTGTGTGTGTGTGTGTTTGTGGTTTTTTTTATATATGGAGGAAAAACCCAGACCTTTCCAGGGTGTACCCCACCTTTCACCCAATGACAGCTGGGATAGGCTCCCCCCCCCCCCGAACTGGTTAAGTAGAAGGAAATGGAAGGATAGATAGAAAAACCCAGTAACCAATGTCAGTAATCAAGACTGATAGCGATCAGTGTCGATGTTTGGTTGGTATTTCAGTGCATCCATATTCATAACCATGTTTAGGTGTAACTGTTGTAGTCATTTACCACCCCTGGGATTAATAAAGTATTCTGATTCTGATTTTTTTGTGGGTAGACAACATACCCGGTAACTGAATTTTTCTAAATCTTCATCACAGGGTGTTCTATACTGCATTAGGTGCTTGCAGTACTCATAATTAAATGAACATGGGTGGTATGGTCAAACTACAACATGATGGCGGCGTGAAATGGGGCAGCGCTAGCCAGTCTGATGGAGAGCAAAAGTGAAGGAGCATCAGTCGGGGGTGAACAGATGGAGGGAGATGCCAGGTGATAGCACCCTCCCAATGCGTCCCTGTCAGAAGCTGCACGCTCAGCTCACGTTCCAAGTGAGGGGTCACGAAGGTCAGAAGCTCCTCCCTCCCGGGTCTGTCTCATTGTCTGTCTGTTGTGCCCTTAACTGATGCTCAACTCTAGGAGGCTTGATAAGAGTTTGTTTTGGATCTTTCATATGGACAGGCGCCAATGTACGCCTTTCCCCGAGTTCCTCTAACCCCCTCAGCCAAGCCACTCCCTCCCTCCTCCCTTAGTGGCTGGGAGCATTTGCCAATCATAATGTTGAGGCCAGACTAGACTGCAGTGATTGGGGCCATTGATTGTAGCGATTTGATTTATTGATCAGTCTGCCCTCTCGAATGTGGCGTCTCAGATGCGGGGCTAATCTGAGGCAGCTATGGACAATCTTGTGCCTCACAGAGAACGAGAAGCGATAAGGGAAGTATGAAAGGAAACTACACTTATCTTAATCACATAGTGGGCCCCGCTCTGCCTTGCTCGCTGCAGCCCCCCGTGTGTGTGGATGTCGGCGCACATGTGTCTCTGCACACACATGTGTGCCTAACCATTCTTTTGTGCAAGACCTTGCGTGCAAGAGTGTGTGTTGTTGTGTCGGTGTGCGTATGCGGTGGGGGTTGTGAGGCAGTACAGTCACCAGGCAGAACAGAGTGGATCTATAAATTGATGGAATTCAAAGCCTCCAGCATCGATTACCATTATAACAAACAGCAGCACACAGAATGTCTGATTATTTTTAGACAAAGATTCTGTGCTCTCAGCAGCAATTCTGCTGATGCTGTCACACTTTCAGACATCTGCCTATGATTGCAATTAGATGGGATACAAAAAGAAAAATAATACCCCCATCTGCATTTTCCCCTCTCTCCTCCTCCTTTCTATTTTTTCCTCTTTAATTTGTGCTGTCCAAGCCCACTGCACACAATAGTGATTTTGACTCAGTCTACCTCAATGCAGTACCTGGTAGTTTTTTTTCCATAGTTGTCAACATTTTCCACCATGGGTTGTCTTTGTGAAAGGCCAGAAAATAGCTTACCACTACAGATGTAATCAAGATGAGCTAGGTTTAATGAATCAATGTCACATCTACTCCACCATAACACATTAGCGAGTCCCAGATTTTACCTAAACCGTTCCCGCTTGCACAGATTGTTACAGTATGTCGTTTTGCTCCATTTTTTTTGTCAAGAACAATTGTCTTAATTATAGAGTTTTTATCCTGCTTGCCTTTGCCTTGAACAGACAAAACTTGTCTCCCATCATTTAAAGAAACACTCAGCAACCAGCCTGTGTCATAATCCTCAGTGCTTTGTCTTTGCCACCTCTAGCCTCCAATTTCTTGCCTGCTTTATCTCTCACCCTATGGAGTCAGAAGGGATCAGTGCCTGCAGTCTTTTCTGCAACACACTTACATAAACCCGAGACCTCTTAATGCAGTGTAAATGGCTGCCCTATCAGATCATGTGATGGCTCCACTACGGGGTCCATCTTCGGTCAGTGTCAGGAGGCCACTGTCTGCTTTTGTAAGCCAAAGGATATGTGAGTCATGGTTTCGCAGCTTTTTTTTCCCCCCTTGTGTTGAGCGGGTCATTGAGCTTCAAGTCCATTTACAGACTGCCAATAGGCTGCAGGACTAGCCTGTTAAAACCAATAAGCTCCTTCTTTCTTGGTCTTTGTTTTTGAATCAGAAGTCACCAAGATTGCTTTCCCCTCTGTATCGACGGGAGCACACCAGGACTGGTTCCATTCTCAAAATCCCTCTTTCCTGCTCCTCCAGCCCCAGTGACAGCTCCGCCCTCTCCAGGGGAAACTCATCAATTATGGCTGGATGTTTGACTGGCAGAGGCTTAATGACAGGAGCTCTGTATTGACCCGACTGCCACACACTGAAAATTTGGTCCCAATCGCCCTTTTTAAAACCTGTCAAATGATTACCGAGAAACTCCTCTTTGCACAGCTTGTTGCAACTTGCCTCTCCTCCTATTTTAAGACATGGAAAGCGTCTACATGTTCATGCAATTGATTTCATGAAGGATGAAGCCCTACATAATGAGGGGAGATAAGTGAATTTTATCAGGGATCTCGAAGGTGCCCTGGTTGTAGGTTGAGACGGATCACATCTGATTAGGAAGCAGAGGAAAAGTCTTCTTTAGTATCTGTTGTCTCCCGAGATAGCATTACTATTTCAGTAACACTATACTGTGAGTTTCTCCCATCATCAGTCTGAACAAGACAACCAAAGTAGCAAAACGTCTGTTCTGCCTCACTTCTTTCCAGAAAGACATGCAGTAGGTTTCATTTGATGGGCTGTTGCCCAGGCTCCCCTCCCTTGTAATGGTCTAAAAACTGTGGGGATGCTTTCAAAATAACCATGCCATAATGACTGCACTGTTTGACTTGCATAGTGCATGAGTATCCACCATTCTCATCAGCTGAGCTGCAATAAATGTGAATCCAGCTTTACAGCGAAGCCGCTGACGCACGGGCAGACTCAGAATCACCACACTGTTATATCTTAAGTACTTATAAAATCCACTCAAAGTCACTTCTTGTGGAATTTTCTCTTGGCGAGATTAGCCACTCTAGGGCCATTTGAATCTAGTGGAGGTTGGCCGGCTTCTGAAAGCCGACTCTCTAATCTTCAGGAAGGCTCATCCCAGATGGACTGTGAGGACTAACAGGAATTTATAAAGTCCTGTCGCCTTATCCTGTACAGCCACGGCCCTTTTTTCAGTGACAGCATGATTTACAAGAAGTGACACATTTCCCGCCCGCCAAATGTATCTTAAATATTGGAATCTTTCAAAAGTGTTGATGTTTAAACATGTTTTGTCTGTCTTTGGTATAAATGGGAAGTGGGGATGAGACATGCCGTCCCTCAGGCTTGGTGATTGACTTCAACTTGACCTGCCATCTAGACCAAACTAGAAAATTACAAGACTGCATTTTTTTTTAAGCAGAACATTTTCTCTCTCTCTCTCTCTCTCTCACACTCACACACACACACACACACACACACACACACAC
>VUQH01033677.1:0-10181 GCA_015106775.1 Etroplus canarensis | reverse complement strand
AAGAGAGACACGGACTATGGGAGAGAGAAGACAACATTTAATGACATGCAGCAGTAACAAATAAATGCATGGGGAGTGAAAAGAAGTGGGTGGAGAAGAAATGCCCAGCACATCACGAGGTATGCTCCACTCCAGAAAAGCCAGCATCTCTGATGGCATGGGGGTGCATAAGTGCACACGGTATGGGCAGCTTGCATGTTTTGGAAGGAACTATGAATGCTGAAAGGTATATAAAGGTTTCAGAGCAACATATGCTCCCCTCCAGATGACGTCTATTTCAGGGAAGGCCTTGTGTATTTCAGCAGAACAATGCAAAACCACATACCGCAGCTATTACAACAGCATGGCTTCGTCGGAGAAGAGTCCAGGTGCTGAAATGGCCTGCCTGCAGTTCAGATCTTTCGTTTATAGAGAACATTTGGTGCATCATTAAACGAAAAATACGTCAAAGACAGCCACTAACTCTTCAACAGCTGAAAACCTATATCAGGCAAGAATGAACCGAATTTCAAAACTCCAGAAACACATAACCTCGATGCCCAGATGTCTTCAAACTGTTTTGAAAAGCAGAGTAGATGCTACACTATGGTAAACGTGCCCCTGTCCCAACTATTTTGAGACCTGTAGCAAGCATCAAATTTGAAATGAGCTCTTTTGTGCATAAAATTGTAATATTTCTCAGTTTAAACATTTTTTATGTTATTTATGTTCTGTTGTGAATAAAATATTGGCTCGTGATTTAGAGTCTTTTAGTTTTCATTTTGTTCAAATTTGAAGAACGTCCCAACTTTTCTGGAATTCGGGTTGTATTTTCACTATTATATAAATAAAAAACGTAAGAAAAAAACATTTTGATAAGTCACCATGATGATTAATAGGATTACCTGTTCTGCCTGAAAACTGATCTACAAGAATTTGCTCAGCAACAACAGGTAATATTATATTTTAACCCTCTGGAGTCATTGGATGCGTCGGTGCGTCCAAATCCCACAACAGAACTTCTGATTCTACATGTGGGGGGGTCAAGTGATCACAAGCAGACATGTGGATGCTGTGGTGCATCTATCCATTCCAATGGGTTAAAATTGTTCAGATAAAATGCAAGCAAGATGATCACTATAAGCAAATATTAGTCTTTATTAGTACCTTTTGCGGCACAGACAGGAAGTTAAAAATATTGTTGTCGGTGGAGAATTTTCCAGATGGTCAAGACTGCTGAAACTTGTATGAGTTGGGCAACTTTTCAAATCCGTTTGCATATAAACTGTATTACCAGGCAACAATAGTATGACTTTGACAAAAATGAATACGGACTTGGCAGTCAGTGTGATGGATTACACATCTCAAAGAGATTTCAACTTCCATCTAGTTGATTTTCATATTGTACAAAACTAAATAGAAACTAACTGCTTCCTGGAACAATGGGGGTTTGTGTATGCATCCAAAAAATCTAAACCAAAGAAGCATGGTTTGCAAAACAGTAAAGCATAAAGTCTGGGATTTTTCAATACAAAAATCTTTGTATTGTTCCAGTACATGTTGTAGCCTTTCAAGTCTAATTTTAAAACAAGTTCTTCCAATGCAAATGAACTTGTTTTAAGTTTTATTTAAAGCCTTAAGGTACTTTTTCAACCTTCTTCTTTCTTGTTTATCAATACATATTCTGTTCTGAAACCAGATTTAAAAGGTGTTTTACAATGGAAAGAGACTGAATATATTTTATACACTGACAGATTTAGGATTGATGAAGCAGCCCATTATTCAGTAGAAGAATAGTGAGTGGCTAATATTTGGATGTGTAATACTTTGTGCTGTAATTGATAGGCCATCTGTAATTCTGCTAGGTGCTATATCACTGCAAAATAAAGCCAATAGTTTAGAGCAATGACTGTTGGTGTTTCACTCAGTTAAAACCGCACTAATTAAATTGGAGAAGAATACAGTCCCTGCATTGATACCCAGCGGCTGTGAACTTCCCCCCTCTGTTATTAACACATTTTTCAATAACTTATGTAAACCGAAATGGAAATTGAGTCATGTTATATAAGTCATGTGCGTATATATTATCTTTTAAAGATCTTTTCCAATCTTTTTATATCCAGCAGCAGCCAGGGAAATAAACTTAGGAACCATTTCTTTCAAGACCCTCTCAACAATGGTAGCCCAGGGATTCTCTTTATATAATAAGGTAGCGTATAATATTATTTGAATACTTGAGATAATTCAGTACACACAGTGAGTGCTGCCTGTATGATCCACCTTCCTTTGAATATCACAGCTGCCGAGGGAGTACGCTAGCTGTCGTCTGTGTTATGTGTGCATCCTGGTGAATGCGCAAAGAGTGCACGAAAGTATTGTGCGTGTGCTCGTGTATATGAGTTGCGGTGGCATGTTTCCTAAAGATAAGACTGCAGTGCCCGGCCCTCTGCAGCCTTCACCCCAGGCAAGTAGTGATTAGAGGAATCTCTCATTCTCTGCGGGGCACCCCTCTGCAGTCTCAGCCAGCAGCGTGACTCCCTTAATGTTCATGCTGAGGTACAAAGGACCTGTGGTTGGTGATATTATCTTGCCTGAAAATATGATTTGGAGAAACTCCTCTGCTGTTAGAAAAGTATTAGGAACATACAATAATCTTGGCATAAAGATCCTGTGTCTCAGGGATGATAAGGCATGCGGGTTAACTCCATAAATAGCCTCCACACAAGCTGTCTTTGGTGTCTTTTAAAGCTGCCATGGGCCCGCTCTTTTTAGCCCTCTAATTGAAGGGAAGTCCTAGAAAGTAAAGATGATATTCCTACACACTGTGTGTTAAATCCAGGCTAATGTGGTGTGGGCTCACCTGTGCACCGTGAGAAGATCAGGAGTCAATTAGTGGGAATGGTGGGCAGTCTCAGCCAAGTGGTCTGAGCCGGTGACAGTTTGTGGTGGACCACCACACTGCGGGAGCCAGGTGAGGAGCAGGGGAGCCTAAATGAAATGCTAATACAGGCCACAGAAGTCAGGGCTCTCTAATTGGAACACAGCTGCTGCAGGGACCAAGTATCCCATGAAGCGCCACAGAGGCAGAGAAACCAGCAGGTCACTGTGATCAGGGCAGGTTCTCTCTCTGTGTGCTGCTCAAAATACTTGGCCTAAAATGGCTTGTGGGAACCTCAGAAAGGGAAGCACTAAACAACAAACACAGTAACTTCGACTATAGGTTACACGGATTTTGTTTCTGTAGTACAATATTTCAAATTAAATGAGTTCGGACATGAACTCTCCGCAAAGCCTCCAATTATTATTAGTTTTTTAAAGTCAAAACAATGTGTGAAATCCTTCAGTACTTTGTTACTTGTGCACAACACAAGAGCATTTCTCACTCTTTGTTAGCACTTGCAAATGTCTTAGGACATCTGGGCAATTGCCTGAGTACAGTTGTCTACAGTTTAAAAAAAAAAAAAAAGTTAGCTGTATATGTATTGTTTCTTCTCGGTGTAATAATTTTAATCTCCAGATCTTGGAATTATTTCTTTGTGCATGTCATCACATGTGGAGTACTTCATCTAATTGTCAACATCTGTCAAAAAAGTATTTTGAGACAAATTAATAGACTTACAACTACCGAACGTGGAGGAACCTAGTCAGATGAACATTTACAGGCCATTTAAGTCCGCCCAGAGAAGAAGAAATGGAATAAGGACGTGTGGTGATGTGAGGGTGTGACAATCAGAGATACAGGAAGAGGAATATGATTGCCGAAGGTGGGGATGCACGCACGATTTTTCCACAGTTACACCGCAAGGAAGAGCAAGGTTGAGGAGAATCTGTGAACACTGATTCCCAGCACTGTTTCTTAATGTTGTACATATAAATATATTTTTTTCCTGGCACTGTGCTGTACCACAGCCTGTTGCTGCAGTTCCTATTTATATTTTTATTTTCTTGATTTTATAACCTGAAAAAGTTTCTTTCTTGCTCATTGGGATTTATATGAAGGTGGAATGAATTTTTGTTTGTTTGCTTGCTTTGCAAATCTTGTAATGTCAAGTTTTACAAGTTTACCAGCTTTTTTCTGTGCATTACACTCTTGCAAATGGGGAATCTTCACAAGCTGAACATGCTGAGAGTTCTATTGCCTGGGCTGAGGCCTTTAATTCAGATGAACTACAGAGGAAATGACAAGGTTTAAGAGGTGGAGCTGTTACAATGGGGATCGTGGTGGATGTGAGGTGTTTTGACAATGATATGGACGAGCTCGGTGAGTTGTTTAAGATCAGATGGAGCACAATGAGAGTAGTTTGATGTGCTTCATGATGTGCTCCGTGACATCTACATGTAAATGTTCTTTTCCTTTAAAAAGTAGAACTTTCTAAACTATCTGAAGAGTATTCACTTTAATGCATAATATCAGTCTGTTATCCTATAATCCTATCCTATAATAATAGTCCTGTACAGTAGTTATTCAGTGTCTCCACTGAAAACATGTAGGACAAGACAAGTAGGAAATTAGAAAATGATGAACTTACTGCTAGAGTCTGCACAAATATGTAAACCTGGTTTGTGTCTAAAACTTTATTTTGAGGTTTTGGGAAAGTTACAGCTTTTTTCAGGTCACCTATACTGTTTTGTAGAATATTTGACCTTGGTTGGGAACCGCCTCTTCAAAAATATTGTAAGAGATTTACCAAACAAATTGAGAGTAACTACATCACTCATGGTACTAACCAATGTTTTAATTTATTCATCATTTAATTATTGTGGACAAATGTTAAAACTGAAGAAAAAAAAAATCCACCCACACTTTTGTCTCCTTTAGCTCTTTTAACAGCTACTTTGTTGTCCTCATGGCCTATTTCCATTCAGGTCCACTCTTGTACTTTTTGCATTTTCATGTGGTGGGTTGGACACATTAACTACCTTTCCAAAAGAAAGAGCCATAAAGCCCTTTGCCATCCAGTCCACACTGATGCAAACTTACTACCACACATGTAGCACCTATTTTGTATTGTAGGTAGAAACTGTGGACTTTTGCTGATAAATTCAGAAGTTTACCAGACACAGATATTTTAGTAATCTTCTTGTTGCTGCTGTGATTCTTGCAGACTATAACAGTTAGGTCTTTTCCTTGTCTAACACAGCAAATGCAGACAAGAAAAAAATAATTCATGAATAACTATGATCACAAGTTACAAAGAATTTTATAGCTAAGTAATGCTGTTTGTTCACTGTGGTTTTACTGACCTCTTTCTAAATTTTTTTTTCTACTGATGCATTTCAGTTTCACTCTAAGGTAGTCTGTAGAGGTTATGAAAGATTTATTTAAGAAAAAAGTGTATTTTTTATTGTTATTTTTATGAAAACCAATAATAAAGAACAAGAAGGACGAAAAATATAAAAGCAGTTTGGAGTGTTTGGAAATATTGTAAATACTTAAACAGAATGAGTGAATGTTGTAGCCAGTGAGTTATAGGATCTTTGCACATTCATGTCAAAGCAGTATAAATCACCAGTGGTTCTGATGGGAAATTTGTTAAAGTGAGGTCGCTCCAAATCTCGTCAGTGTATTTCATTAAGAGACCCTTGAGAGACGTGGAGTTATTCTCTGGAGGATATAGTGGCCTGATTGGAATTAGACCTAAGTTTTTCCTGGTTCTTTTTATTTCTAATGGACAGCCATGAAAGCAGTATCCATATTCTTATTTAACTCAGCAAGAAAGTGAATATGCATTACCTAATATGTCAAACCATTACTTTAAGCCAAATATTGCATGTCGTTCTTCAGTAGTAATTCAGCTCAGAACTGACAGGTTATTAGCAACTATTTATGACATATTGCAGAACTACTTTTCAAGTAATTTGCCTCATGGTGATGTACCAAAACGGGCAGATGTGCCGGGCAAATTTCAAAAAAACAACACTGCCCTCCTTTTAGGTTGTGACTTTGCAGCACACGCACCACTCTGTATTCTCCTCTGCTCTGTGGAGATATTCTTGGAAGAGCGGATGTTACTGAATCACAAGCAAAGCTTGAGGATTTTGACAGCTTCTTCAAACTTTTCTCAGATTTTAAGCTTCTTTCTTATTATAAGCACTGATGTCAGTGCAACATAGCGTGAGATAAGGTGAGTTGAACACATGATTAACTCATAATGGTGTGTATTGTATTTCAGCTTTTCAACAGCTCCAGTCAACTTGAAATTAAGAAATACGCAGAGAAAAACAATGTAGGAAGAAATAAAGCAAAAGACAAACATAGAGAAGTGAAAAAAATCTAACTTTATTTAAAGTCTTCTCAGTGGTCCATAGCTTCCTCCCTTTTCTTAAAAATAGAAAGTGAATTTTTCTCAGAATAATGTATGAGCTCATTGTGGGCTATAGAGAGGAGGCTCCTGCCTCAGAAGTCTTACTGGTTTATAAGACTGCAAGGAGATTGACATGAACCACCTAAGAGTGAACCTCAGGTGGCGAGGTGTTAGGCGAGCCTTTAAAGCCATCGCCTGTAATAATGAGGCCATCTCCCACTGTCACATAAGCTTAGCCCCACAGACAGAGACACAGAGAAAATTCATTCTTTAGATTATTTGCTCTAGTAGAAATTAATAAAGCACTCCCATTTTTTTTGATGACACCTAACGCACGCCTACTTTTCTTCAGAGACATCACGTCAGCCGTATGAAGCCTGGAGTGAGACTAATATGGAAGCACAAGAACGCCTACAAGACGCACAGTTGCCTCCTGCCTTGAGCTATTCCTTCTGATTCAAATTCAAAGTCTCTCGAGGGGACGAATTGCTGCTTTTTTACAGGAAATCATGCCTGAAATTTTTAAACACAAAAACGTTCTTTGATTGTGAGAAATAATAAAAGCTAAATCATGATGTCATGCTGGGATAAACATTGTAGAAAACTGTAACGGTTATCAGAAAAAGTATGTCATGCCTCATTCATTTCTTCTATCCTGAGCCATTCTATTGAATCTGTCCCTCACTGTCTTTTTTTAATTGCCTCAGTCATTTCAGTGTCTTCTCTGTTGTCAGTTTTAATCAGCCACTTACGGCTCCTATACCCTGCATGTGGCTATCTGGATATGGGACACTAAAACATGCATCAGGGGTTGAAAGATATAAAACCCGATTCTTTACAAGTGAGGTCAGAGGACTGTATCCAAACCGTCTGGCAGAGTACACTAATATCTCCATGCTGAGCAGTGTGGTGCTATTGAGCGCGACCATGCGCATCGGTTTCACTCCAGTGCACTCAATGAGCCAAACCCATGGAACTGATGGGCAATAGGAGGGAAAGAGTGGAGTGGAAAGGAGTGTGAATGATTTGCTGCTCTTGTTAATGCACATTATTCATCAAATAAACATTAAATTTCTTTGAAAGAGAAGTATAGACAGATTTGGCTTTGCTGGCCAATTCCCAGTCCTGGATGTAAATAGTGAAAAGTCTTGCTGTCAAGGTAACTGGATTGATTCTATCTGCTAAAGTTAGTTCATTGTGGCAGGACATTGTTCCAACAGCTACAGAATCCCTCTCCCTAACCACACGAGCCTTCTACCCATTTGAAGGTATTGTCTGCCTCCTAGCTCTGAAAGCTGTAGAAGTCTGGCGTGTGTATCATCAGCCCCCAGCGACATTTGATGGACTGTTGGATTAAAGCCTCTGTAAGTGTCTGCAGGGACAAAGTAGAAATGGCAGAGTGAGAAGTCAGTGTACCCAGTCATCATGCAATGTTCTCTCTCCTGCCACATTATAGTCAGCTTGACTTACATGCAGTAAAAATGCAGTGCTGCAGCTTTCATTAGCACACTGAGCAAAGATTATGGCTCAATGCAGAGCTATGAATTATGCAAGGTCTATGCACTGTAGTGCACTGTGCATCCTCCCCCTTCCCAATTTCCCCTGTTCATCTTAACATTAGGAACGCACCCACTGAATATTGCTCAGGCACATGAACAATGGATGCACAAGCATGCAAATTAACCAACCAGGCTGACACACAAACATACACAGAGTTATAATTCAGTCCTGAGAAGCACAATAAAGGCAGTCACTGGTTCACACTCACTCCTAATGTAATACAAGAACTGCTCAGTTATGCTCTGAACTCTGACTCCTACTTTATGATATAAAGTATCATAAAGTACCTATATATCATGTGATTAGATAGATGGATGGGTGTTGGTTGGTAGATAGATAGATAGATAGATAGATAGATAGATAGATAGATAGATAGATAGATAGATAGATAGATAGATAGATAGATTGCATTCGGAAGGGCATCCAACTTAAAAACAGTACCAAATTACCAATGAGGATTCATCTGCTGTGGCAACCCATGGGCAAATATCCCAAGAGAGCACCTCAAGGTGCTTTGTCCTCCAAGCAAGCCAACATTAGAAAAACAACACTGGTAGTTGTAGTTTGGTTAAAGTTATTTTTGAGTCCTTTTCTGGTTCTTGGTCATTCTTAGCTATGTTTTGTCTTGCATTCCTGTGTGTACTCTACTCTAGTGAGCCTCCTTATGTTAGTATTTAGTTCTACTTATGTTTCCCTGCTGTGTTCTTGTCTTTAGTCAAGTTTGTGTCATGTTCTCTGTTTAGTATTCTGTTTCCTGTTTTACTTTGAAGCCTGTTCTGTCCTGTGCATTGTGTGCAATTTACTTCCTGCCCCGATTGTTGTCACCAGTGTTCCTCTCCCTCCTGTTTCTCGTTACGCATTAGTCTGTGTGTATTTATACTATGTCTCCCTTCTGTTCAGTGTCATGTTGTCAATGTCTCTTCTTCATGTGTGAGTGCTTCCTGGCCTCACTGAGCTTGTACTGGATCTATGTTTTGACTTTGTAACCTTGTCTGACTGTGGTAAATAAAGCCAGTATCTGTAATTCAGTCCATTTCCTGGAGTCTGCACTGTGGGTCCACATCTCACTCTCACTATATCTGACAAATTTGTAGACTGTTTCTTGCAGATTGCTGAATATTTGACCATCTTTACTTCTGAGAGACTCTGCCTCTTTAATGTGCTCTTTTTATACCCAGTTACATTTTTTGGCCTGTTGCCAATTAATTAGTTGCAACATATTCCTCCAGCTGTTTCTTTTCAGTACCACTTACTTTTCCAGTCTTTTGTTGCTCCTGTCCCAACTTTTTTGAGATGTCTTGTCATCAAATTCAAGATGAACTAGTATTTTTCATGAAACCATAAAATGTCCCATAACATTTGATATATTTTCTGTGTTCTTTTGTGAATAAAACAGTGGTTTATGAGATTTGAAAATCATTGCTTTGGGTTTTTATTATTGTTTTACAAAATGTCCCAACCTTTTTGGGCTCAAAAGTAATTGTACAAAAAATTCACTGACTCACAGTTTCTTGGTCCGGTGAGGCCCATTCCCCATAACAAACTAAGCAGATAAGATACAGAGTTGATTCCAAGTGTTGAACTTGTATCTGGTAGCTCTTCACTGAAACGCTCAATTTGAGGTCCAAAGAGATGTTGATTAAAGCGGAGGAGGCCATTATTAGGCTGACAACCCAAAATAAACCCATCACAGAGAGAGAAAAAAAATGTAGGAGTGGCCAATCAACAAACTGGGGCTGATTGTATAGACTTTAAGGACCTGCTCCCTCTCTATTGAGCTTACTTTATGCTTGTAAAGCTTACTATGTAGCAAATATTATTTTCAAATAAAAGTATGATTGAGCATATCATTATTTCAAGGAGGCCACATACTCACAGCAGATCAGCTGATCTCAGTGTCAGCCCATAACAACTAAATCACTTGTATATAGCACAGAATCAACACTAGCTAAATTAGATGCCTGGAGAAGGGATATACAGGAAAATATTGATGAGTCAGATTGGAGGGATGCTTGTTTAAAAGCACAAAAACAAACAATAAACACAAGATTTCAATTACTTCAATATAAGTGGTTGATGAGAATGTATATAACACCTGCCAAGCTCCATCGTATGTCTGCTAATATTCCAGATGTATGTACCAAGTGTTTGACTGAGAAAGGAACTTTGTTCCACTGCTTGTGGGAATGTGCAAAGATCCAAAACTTCTGGAAGGATGTTATACAGTGTCTATAGGAAATGTTTAATACCAAAGTCCCGATAAATGCTAAACTATGTGTGCTTGGAATATACTCAAAGAACTTTCTACAAACACAGAAACAGTATGCAGTTTCGGAC
>VUQH01033676.1:15499-26493 GCA_015106775.1 Etroplus canarensis | reverse complement strand
CTCTTTTTTGTAGGTGTTTGTGTGTGTGTGTGTGTGTGTGTGTGTGTGTGTGTGTGTGTGTGTGTTGTAATCTCAGCAGCAGATCATGTTTTCCAGGCCTCAGATGAGGCAAAGCAGCTTTGGCAGCGGGCCGTTTCATCTCAGGCACTGGGGCCCAAAACAAAGAGAAAATGATTGATTGGATGATGAATTATTTAGAGGTGGAGAGCTGAGGAATGAACCAGCCATGCTGGAGAGAGAGAGGAAGAGCAGGATAGAGAGAGCACGGAAATGAGTGGGAGTGAGTAAGTTCAGCTTGCCTTCATCGCTCTCTCTCCCCTTGTAGAAGCTGGGAATTCAAGTAAAAACTTGCCCCTAATTGTACTAATGCATGTCACCGCAAATTTGCCAAAATAAAATATTGATGTGGATGCAGTGGCAGGGCTGCAAAGTGCCGAGCGCTGATTGGAGAGGAGAGGTGTTTGCTCAGGGATCTATAGGACGTTTGAACCTACATGTAACACTACACTGAAAGACAGAGGAAAAAAAAAATCGGCAGCTCCAGACCTCAATCCTTTCATCACAATCTGTCCATATCTACCTACTTTTAAAGTAAAAAAAAAAAAGAAAAAACAAGATTTTTACATATACATGTATACAAGCCTATATTTTCTGAATGGCAGCATTGAAACAACACACTTCCTTAAATGCGAGTGACAGGGCTGCGTGAGCAGCCACAAGACCCTTATGTGATGCCCAGTTGGACCACAGGGGGCACTGATGTGATATGTGAGAGAGAAACAGACAAGAGTGGAGAGAGAGTGTGAAAGACAGAAGAAAAAAAGAGTGAGGCGGGAAAGGGAAAGGGAGAGAAAGTGGGAGGGAGAAGAAGAGAGATGCAATGAGGCAAGGCTACAGGGATGAACGCAAAGCGTCTCTCTCCCTTCATTTTTTCAATATCCCCTCCTCATGAAATTTCATTTGGATTGTAAATGTTCAGTAATTTACCATCATAAATGTGTAATGGGCCCCTGAATCCAATGACATTGTGCTGGCTAATCAACTCATTTGAAAATGAATATAGATCTATTAAAGGGAACTCAGCATTTCCCCTTTGTTAAGACTGGCATGCTGTCAAACATGGGAACACTTCCTAAAAAGGATTTCCAGGAAGACGGATCCTCTTCAAGCAATGGAAAAAAATAATCTGCTCATCAGCTGTTTTGATCTTAACTAGAGATGATAATTTGAGATTAAGTGCTTGTGCTAAACTCTGCATTTGTTTTGTCATTAGAAAAACTGGCATGTAATCGACATGCGAGAAAAGGGACTCATTTAAAACCTCATTCAAAGTAATAAAAGCAAGGACAGGGACTTAATGATACTTCATTTTCAGCTGGGAAAATATGGCAAAATTAAATTCTTGAATTTTAAACTGTTTCTTGGTCCCCCAGCATGCAGCCAATGAATTTCTCCAGAAAACACACAATAACACACACACCAGGATTACTGCTTCTTATCTATGAGAGACAGGGCCCGAGGCACTACCTACAAACACTTAATCAAAAACCTAGTTCAACTCATGGCAGCCAGTGACTCTTAGAAATAGAGAGTGATGGAGAGAGTGTGGAATGCAAATTGTAAATGTTGGGAATCTGAAGATGTGAGTGCATGCACTGACACTCAAAGCCAGTAAATTATCCCAAGGTACCAAAGAAGTTATAGTGGGGAGGGCAATCAGACTATCGTGTATTATGGACAATATCTGAAATGTGATCTGCTGCTTTCCTACTCCACATTAACAAAGCAAATGTATAATTGGTTAGGGCAACACTCAGTGAATGCACAACACATCCTTGAGGCGCAACATTTTTGGTGGCCGAAGATTAGCAGTGAGAGGACTAACAGCACGATACACTGTCGGAATATATCGTCACATGATTGTATGATTGCCCTTGCGCCCAAGTGGATGCAAATGAAATTTGACTAAGCATGACACTTGTGTAGCTTTACAATCAATCAAGGGTCATTTCAGTGTGTGTGTAATAGCAGAGACCTCATAGGAGAGACTTGGCTCTTAAAGAAACCCTGAATAGAAACATATATATATATATATATATAAAAATTCCATAACACTAAAAATGGAACACAGTAGAGAATAGTTTCAACTGTGTGGTGGCAGACAGACAGTATTTTAGATATGGGTAAGAGTACTTTTTTGGCTTACTGTGTCCATAACATGAAATAGCATGGAATTTGGGGCAGCACGACAGCACTGCCCCAAACCTCACATCGAGAAGGTTTCCCTTTCTTGGTTTTCCTCCAGGTGCTCCAGTTTCCTCCCACAGTCCAAAGACATGTATGTTAGGTTAAGTAGTGATTCTAAACTGGCTGTGGATGTGAGATAAAGTGCTTGTGGTGTATAGAATTAAGTGCTTTATGTGTAGCTGGTTAAAATGTGGCTTGTAGTCTAAAATACCTTGAGGGGTCAATAAGACTAGAAAAGTGTAAATGCCAGTCCATTTGTTTACTGCACTTGTAGAAGGGGCCAGAGAAGCTGACTGTGATAGCACAAACGGTAATGCCATTCAACATGATTAGCTGGGTGGGAAAAAAAAAAAAAACTTTAAACCTTGTTTTGAGAAAATCAACATTAATTTATGTAAGAGATTCAAAATAAATAGTCAAATTACTGCCCTAAGGCACTGCCAAGATGGCCTATTAATGGAAACACTTGTGTCAAAAAGATTTTTGTACTAGTGCCAATAAATGCATGCATGGCTTGTTTATACATTTAAGTCAACAAGTTTTTTCTGTGGGTTTTGACACATTTTTTTTTATTTTCCTCTGCATACCAACACTGTGGATTTTAAATCAAACAGTCAATATGTGATCAGAGTGCATATTTTCAGCTTTAATTTAAGGAGCTTAACAAAAGAATTGCATTAACTATTTAGGAATTACAGCCATTCAGTACATAGTTCCCCATTTTCAGTTTCATGGCCAGGTGAAGCCTGTTCCCTCTTTATTCCATGACAAACACAACATCTGGAGTTGATTTCAAGTGTTAAACTTGTGGCTGTTTACAGAAACTCTCCATATGGGGTCCAAAGAGATGTCGATGCAGGAGTTAGAGACTTTTATTAGCCTGAAAAATCAACATAAGCCCATCAGAGAGATTAAAAATTTTAGGGATGGCCAAAACAACAATCTGGTCCATTCTTGAAAACAAGGAATGCACTGGCCAGCTCAGCAACATGAACAGGCCAGAAGACCACAAAAGACAACTGAACTGAATAATCACAGAATTCTTTACTTGGTTAAGAAAACCCCATTCGTAACATCTAGGCAGGTCAGGCACACTTTCAAGGAGGTAAGTGTATCACTGTCACATTCTACAATCAAGGAAAAAGTATGGAAAAGGAAAGGAACAGTTCATGATCCAAGGCATACCACATCATCTGTCAAACATGATGGAGGCAATGTTATGGCATGGGCTTACGTGGCTGCCAGTGGAACTAGGTCACTAGTGTTTACTGATGATAGATGATTGCCACTAGAAGTAGTAGGACAAATTCTGAAATGAACAGGGCTATACTCGCTGCTCAGATTCAGCATATGCTGCTGCAAAACTGATTGGGCAAGCACTTACAGTACAAATGGATAATGAGCCAAAGCATACAGCAGTCTAAGAGTTTCTTAAAGCACTACAATGGGGTATTCTTCAATGGCCAGGTCTGTCACCTGATCTCAACCCAACAGAGTAACTTTTCAATTACTGAAGACAAAACTGAAGGCAAAGAGATCTGAAGGCAGCAGTAAAAGCCTTGCGGGGCATCTTAAGGGAGGAAACACAGCATTTAGTGAAGTCCATAGGTTCTAGACTTCAGGCAGTCATTGATTGCAAAGGATTTTCAACTGAGTATTGAAGACAATAATTATATTTCAAGCTATGCTAGATTGGCCCATTACTTTTGAGTCTCTGAAAGTGGGGGAACTGTGTATAAAAATGGCTGTAATTTCTTAACAGCTAATGGAATTCTTTTGTCAAACCCCTTGATTTAAAGGTGAAAGTCTGCACTTCAATCACATTTTTGACTGTTTGATATAAAATTCTCAGAGACATAATTACAAAAAAGTGTCATTGTGCCTAAACCTATAGACCTAAATGTATGTCTGTATATAAAGTAAAACTATACTAAAGCTATAGTTAATCATCAGTTTCATTTCTGTTGGATAAGCTCAATTATATTTCTTTTGTGTCTCTAAAGATGGGTAATGTTTCTTGAAAGGTATTTTATGTAGTTTTTACAATAGCTTCGTCATTGTAACTACAATTAGACAATTTTTAGACTACTAGCAATGGGCTCACAGACATCCTTAACTTTAAAAATACAAAAAGAGACATAAAAACCCACTTATAAGGAAACTGACAGAATGCTTTCACTAGAAGCCAGATTTATGCATTCTGATAGTGATTTATTCTGTACACCAAGGGTAATTTGGGGCTTCAGTATCTTGCCAATGAACAGTTTGACACGTGGGCTGAAGGAGTCAAAGGATCTGTCATGATGCTGGGATTTTTTAAGTTTGTTTTTTTTTTTTAGTTTCTTTTATGTTTTTAGTTTCTGAGTTTCTTCCATGGTTGTAAGATTCTTAATTTTATTTATGTTATTGCTTTCTTTGTTTATGTTTATACTTTAGTGAGTCTTGCCTATGTTTAGTTATTTAGTTCTTTAGATGTATCCTGCTGTATTCCTGTCTGTCAAGTCCTGTCCTGTGTCGCGTTCCTGTTTCCTTTTGTAACTAGTCTTGTCCTGTGTATTATGTTCAGCTTTACTTTCTGCCCTTGATTGTTGCTGTCTGTGCTCCTCTCCCTCCTGTTGCTTGTTTGCTCATTATTCCTTGTGTATTTATACCCCTGCCTAGCTCCACTCTGTGCTGTGTCATCTGCCCTTTATGGTTGAGTTCTGCCTACCTTGCTTTGGAGTTGATTGCCTCATGTCATGTCTCGTTAGCCTAATGTTTCAGAAGTCAATGTGTGTTCCAGTGATGGTGGGAATGGAATGTTCGAGAGATCGAAACATTTGGAACAAGTCTTATTCTTCTTTCGGCTGCTCCCGTTAGGGGTCGCCACAGCGGATCATCTGCCTCCATCTCATCCTATTCCTTGCATCCTCTTCCCTCACACCAACCCTCTGCATGTCCTCCTTCACTTCATCCATGAACCTTCTGTGGTCTTACTCTTTTCCTCCTGCCTGAGATCTCCATCTTCAACATCCTTTGTCCCGTATATCCACTCTCTCTCCTCTGCTCCAAAGGTTTATCTGATCTGGATGGGGGTGGTACCATTGGATTCGGGGTATCTGAAAAATACACCCCACCACCCGTAGAGCCTGCTTACAGGTCTCTGTGACCTTTTGGTAACCCTACCAGAGGAAGCCACATACCAGCGTACTCCTAGTGCTGGTCCCAAGCCCAAATAAATGGAGAGGGTTGCGTCAGGAGGGGCATCAGGCTTAAAATCTTTGCCAGATCAAATATGCAGATAGATAATACGATCTCAACAGAAGTCTCAACATTTGAAATGAATGCCATGCAATGGTTGCCAAAACTTCTCTGCTGCTGAAGAGCCTTTCGCAAAAGTCGTCACAGAAGTAACAAAGGAGGAAAAGTTACTTTGTAACAGATGATCAGCATTGTGAAAGGGCGTATAGTAATTTACTAGCTTAAACTCAACCAAACAGCAAGTGAAAGGGAAAGTACAAAACTAGAGTAAGAAAAAAGTCTTCAAACTGTTGACGCCAACAGGAAACAAACGGCGGACTTCTGTGGATCTGTCAAGAATACTACTGGCCTGTTCCTGCACAGAGGAATTTTTAGCCAGAGCCAAGAAAAATCACCACCGCAGTTTTATTAAATGGGGGTTTAGCTACTTGAGCAAAATCAACAGCTTTGAATATAAGGTTCTCAGAAAACTAATGCTACAGTAAGTACGTTAAACTATGGCTCTAAGGGGAGATGAGAAAGCTTCAGTATGTTAGGAGTGAATCTGTGTCGACATGCAACAGACAGGAGATTTTTTTATTCAGCCCATTCATTTTCCTAATCTAATTCAGGGTTGCTGGGTGGGCTGGAGCCTATCCCAGCTGCCATGGGGCCCTGGACAGGTCACCAGTCTGTCACATGGCCAACACAGAGAGACAGACAACCATTCACACCCATGGCCAATTTAGAATCTCCAATTAGCCAAACTCCATGCATGTCTTTGGACTGTAGGAGGAAGCCAGAGTACCTAGAGAGAATGTGAAAACCCCACACAGAAAGCCCGCAGTCAGCCAGTGGATTCAAACACAGGTTACATGTTTTACTGCATCCTATTCAAAAAAAGCAACATTCAGAAAGACTATCCTGTTCATCTAAATCAGTCCAATCCATTAAGCATAAGTGTAAAATAAAATTAATTTATACAGAAAGCCCATTCTATGTTGCATTCCATCAATTTTCTGCCTCAATTAAAGAGAGGAGATTTACATTGTGCAAAATTTACTTAAAACCCAAGAACCTGAAATAGCTTTCAAAACGGTTTTCTCCTAGAACAGCATTTTCATTCTCTTTCATGTGGAACAACCCTCCTCTGGGGTGGAAAATTGAAATTTTAACAGCAGCAAATCACTGTCTCTGCCATCCTCTTTTCCCCTTTCCTTTCCTTGTCTACTATCATACAGTAATTTGACAAAGTGGGATGCAGAGCATAAACAACACGGTCAAACAAGCAGATTTTACAATGAAGAGATGCCACAAAGCAATCGGCATGAAATATAAAACATTATACAAATTCAGTCATCAATACTGAACTGCTGTAGATGGCCCATAGGGCCTTTATTCCAACACAACTTATTTAACTTGACAAGTATGAAGGCAATGATATTGACTCCGTTCCTCATCCAGAAAACCCTTGTGCGAGCAAAATATGAAGGCGGTTACATATTGCGATTGACACCTGGGCAGAAAAACAGATTCACTCTTCACCTCTAATTTTACAGGCTGTGTGAAAGTGAACTATGGACAAAGACTGCTGTCAGACAGTTTCTTAAAACACTTTCCAGTACATATGGAAAAAAGATACAGTCAGGCTAAAAGGACAGATGGTTTGTGTCACATAATGGTTCAAGTGTCTGCTTTGATGCACATCCAGTTAGAAATCGTGTGAGTGAGTGGTTTTCTTCATACGTTTTCTCTGCAAAACTGAAGAAATGCACGTCAGTTTTGATTTTATTGTACAACCCCAATGCCAAAAAAGATTAGGATGCTGTGTAAATATAGAAAAACTGAATGCAATGATTTGCAAATCTCATAAATCAATATTTTATGCAAAAAAATAACATAGAAACCATCAAATGTTTAATGTGAGGCATTTTACTGTTTGATGGCAGTAACATGCCTCAAAAAAAGTTCAGACAACTGCAACAAAAGGCTGGAAAAGTAAGTGGTACTAAAAAAGAAAGAGTTGGAGGAACATGTTCCAACTAATTAAGTTCACTGACAACATTCCAGTAATGTGATTGTGTATAAAAAGAGCACCTTAGAGATGGGCAGAGGTTGAGCAATTTGCAAAAAAGCATCTACAAATTCTAGAGCAATTTCAGAATAAAATTGCACAAACTAAATATAAATCAACATAAAATTACAAAAAGCATCATCTACAGTACATAATATCAAGAGATTTCAATAATCTGGAGACATCTCTGTGCCAAGGGACACGGCCAAACACCAATATTGGATGCTGGTGATCTTCAGGCCCCCAGGAGGCACTGCATGGCAAACATATGATTCTGTCATTGAAATCACTGCATGGGCTCAGGAACACACCAGAAATCATTGTCTGTGAACACAGTTAACTGTGTCATCCACTAATACAGGTTATAACTCCACCATGCAAAGAAGTAGTCACAAGGGAACATGATCCAGAAATGCCGCCATCTCCTCTGGGCCAAAGCTCATTTAAAATGGACTGAGGCAAATAATGAAAATAATAGACGCCGCATCCTCTGGACTAAACAGAGGGACCATCTGGCTTTAAAATCCTGCATCTCTGATGGTATGGGGGTGCATTAGTGCCAATGGTACTGGCAACTTGCACAACTGGAAAGGCACCATCTGTGCTGAGAGGTATATACAGGTTTTAGAGCAACATATGCTCCTCTACAGTCAAAGTCTCCTTCAAGGAAGGCCTTGCTTATTTCAGCAAAACAATGCTAAACCACATACTGCAGCTATTACAACAGCATGGCCTCATATAGCAGAAGAGTCCAGGTGCATGAAGTCCAGATTTTGTACCATTTGAAAACATTTGGCATATCATAAAGTGCAAAATATGACAAAGAAAATTCAGAAATGTTGAGCAACTGGAATCATATATCAGACAAGAATGGATCAACATTCCTCTCCCAAAGGTACAGCAGCTGGTCTCCTTAGTTCCCAGATGTTTACAGATGTTTTTAAAAGGGGATGCAACACAATGACAAACACTGCTCTGCCCCAACATTTGAGGTATGTTGCTGCCATCAAACCCAAGATGAGCTAGTTTTCTTCATGACTGCAAAATGTCTCAATATCAACATTTGATACGTACAAGAGGCGTACTGACGAAATAACTCAGCAGATCTAAATTTTACAAGGTCAAATCAGTGTTCTTCATAAAAAAGAGGACAGGTTTTTATCTTTACATGAGTATGGGTTGTTCAGAACTTTACTTCTTGAAAACACGAGGTGTTATTTTTTTTTTTCTCAACACAAGTATCCATGTAATCCCACCGAATCACAACAAACAATACACTTGGAATTTTACTTTTATCAGCAGCCACGATATTACTGAACACAACTTGGGTAGTCTACTGGATAAATACATTTTAAAAAAACCTAATAAGTGTTTCACCTTGGTTGACTGCTTTGGGAGCAGGTGGCCAACCCCTTCACCCCACATCCCACACCCTACACAAGGGTAATTTTTTACTAGCCAGGACTAGTTTCCTTGTCCTTAGGCTTTGATGCTTGGGGTTGGTCAGCGTATGTTCATCTGCGGTTTTAGACAAATTAAGACTACGATGCAGGCTAAGATATTTTCACCCGCACATCTCATCTGCACACCACTCTACTCTGCCCCTCTCACATCACTCACAGCCACAGACTGGAGAGAAATTATGAAAGCAACCAGTGTGACCAAAAATGACTGTAAAAAGAATGAAATGAAAGCACATAAATTAGGTAAATAAATTAAATTAAATATTTTAATTTTATTATTCTTATTGACTTATTTTACCCTCCTTTGACTTCTTAGGGGGTGGACAGAGGAAGCACTGCTGTTTTTCCTGCTACAGTCTGCAGCAGCCAATTAAGACTGATATTTACCTTCATGTTAGATCTAAGCGTTGCTTGGCAATTAAAGCAGAACGCCAATGACGTAGTAGCTCATCCCGCTCACAATTCTCATGTTATTGCAATGCGTCAAGTACAGAAAAAAGTGACATTTTCTTGTCATTGGCTGGCTGTATTATACAAACTAACGAGAATTAAAATTCATTGTGAAGTCAAGGAGGCCCGCAAATAGGCATATCCAGTAAAACTGCCCTAGTTCTTGATCGGCCCTAGCCTCTTGGACAGCTGGCACAGAGACTGGACCCCCGGGCTCTGGACACACTGTCTCTGGGGGCTCTTGGACAGCCGGCGTGGAGACTGGACACTTGGACTCTGGATGAGCCAGATGTTCCAAAGACTCGAGCTTAGACTCTGGTTGCTCCAGACAGTCAGGCTCAGGCATAAACTGAGGACACAAAGCGCACTGACAGCAAAACAGGAGCTTGAGAACCATGCCCAACACTATGTTCCTACTGCACACAATTTCAATTTTTTGCTGAGGTACAATTTTGTGGTCATTTACATCATAATTTACAAGCGACCGCCATCAGACTCCGGGGTGAATGGTCTCCAGCCCTGAAGTGATGCGCATATGCAGAAGAAAGCATGACTACACACACAGCACGCTGTGTATACAGAAGTAAATATGGATGTTACACATGTCAGCGTGTGAGTAAAACTTCACTTTCTTTCCACTGACAAGCTCCATCAATGCTGTCATGCTTATCTTGTGCATTGTTGACATTTGATCTTGCCACGTCTCTCACCTCCTCTGACGCAGAATTATGACGTCTGTCCCACATAGAAGTCGGATGAAATGCGACATGACCGTTCAGACTGAGGACGCTTTCAAAAATATTGGATGTGCATCAGTGGCCTGAATCTGATTTGAAAAAATGGGATCTGTGCTGTTCAGCCTGTCAGACTGGGTCACATATAGACAAAAAAAATCAGATACGGGCCACTTTTGCCTGCAGTGGGAACGTGGTGCAAGGCTGAAACTGGGGAATCTAACTCAAGCCCTGACTCTGGCTCTGTGTCTGACTTTGGGGGTGCCAGTCCCAACTTTGGACTCAATGGCTCTGGTGTTAAAGTCCCTGGGCCCGACACTGAAGGCTCTGGGTCATGATTCACAATCACCTGGGACACTAGCTGCTCTAGTTCAAGAGACACGATTTTATCACCCTTTATCACCCAAACGATCAACATCAACGATCAAGCCAGAGGGGCACATGCAAACACTCACTGTATGAGCATTACAAATCAGATTCTTGTGAAAATGGACAAGTGCCAATAAAATGACAAGTATGACTGATCACATTTGGAGTGATGACCGTATAAGCTATATAGCCGGCAGGCCACAACCGGCCTGTCAAAATGGTTCAATCCAGCCAAATGACAACATGAAAATGTGGAAATCTCAAAGGAGGCATAAATTTTGGACCTTTGACTGTATTTTCATCAGTTTTACTGACAAACACATAACCTATGGCCTCTCATACACCACAGTAAGAAATGAATAAAGAAAATTCAATTATTTTTATTGTTATTCAAATTATTAACAGAAACATTCCTTTTTCACTATGTACAATGGAACT